>JAVTVY010018675.1:0-83472 GCA_036873755.1 Hanleya hanleyi | reverse complement strand
ATACTAGGGAGATGCATGACCATTAATAAATACTCTAGAGATTCCAAATAATTAACTAACCTTGGACTTGAGTTCAGCCTCCAGTTCAGCGGGGTCCTTCTCTTTAAAGATGACCGCTGACCCGCCATCGTCCTCATCTGGATAGTCAGGGAATTTACCTGTGGCATCCCTGAAATCATGCAAGCAAAGAACACATTATTCGACACGAATCCAAAAACTACGAAAGGAGACTTATGCTGAATGAAATTAATTTATAGCTCCACGGGCACTGTTTGGAACGAAAAGGTGACGAGGGAGGGAGCACTTTTTTCAATCTTTTTATTTTATTATTTTTTTCTTTCGCACAGACCAAATATATACAACTTTTCTGGCAAACCGATGTAGTAGTTTCATACAATTTGCATGAAACCAACAATTTTGTTTGAGTTAGTTGAAGATTCAGCCTTCAACAGTACTATTTCCTTCAAATAAAGCAAGACACTGTCTCATTGCTCAGAGAGAATTAGTAAATATGAATGAACATTATTTTTTGCTGTGGGCAATAAAAACGGTTGACACAGCCCCAAGAAAGTGACGCGGTGGTGCCTGTGCAGCTAGAAGTTTAACGTCGCATCTAACCTTATTGGTCACACGGCGACGATGACTAACCTTATTGGTCACACGGCGACGATGACCCAAACAAACATACCCTAGCAAAACCCTAACAAAAACCTAACCAAAAATTTAGAAAATTAGGCTCTACAGACACTGGTGACCACAATGGATCGTCAGAGAGCCTAATTTTTGGCACTTTAATCTACCTCATGGGCCAGACAAACATGGTATGGTAAACCATGCTGCCCGAAGCTGGAGGGCGTTCCACATCAGGGAAAACTCTGTGTACACAGCCGGACACAGTGGTACGGTACCATAGCGATGACTACTTCTTCACCGTAATGGTACCAGAGCAGTACTAGAGCCAACCAACGGTAGTTGTGTGTCCGCTATGATACAGCTATGGTACCATTGGGGTGAAGAGGTAGTCACCCCTATGGTACCAATGGTGGGGTCATATTACAGAGGGTGGTCTAATAGTAATATTTCTTTTAGACCTTCAAATGAGAGATATTTAAAAAAAAGAAATTATATCACATTTCCACTTTTAATCATCCTGTTTTACACTGAAGACTAATGTTGCACTACAGAATGTTCAGGACATTCTCTGCTTCAGACAGTAAAAGGGAAGTAACTTTTGTAACATTAACGGATGTGATCAGGACAGACCTGCATTCTATGAACCACTGTCTGATCTGGTCCTGCATGGTTTCCTTTACGTCTGGCCCTTCTGTCTCTCGGATCTTCTCCTTGATCGTCTCCAGCGCTTGCTGAAACTCCTGCTCATGCATGTCCTGTGTTATTCTACGCTGCGTCTCCGTCTTATTGGCCAGTGCCTGTGGAGTGTTCTTCTGATGTGTCGGCAAAGAGGGAGGAGTCTTTGAGGAAGAAGAAAATGAAATACGATAATAAATCAGAATTAAATTCAATGACTATATATAAACTCCTGAGCACCTACCCTTTCAACAGTCTCTTAAATCTGTAAAATTTGCCAGAGTTGTTGATCACTCTCCTAGATTTTGTATTGTGAGAGTGATTGCTGTTTTGGGAGAGTGATCCACCTTTGTCATCATTACTCTCCATTACTTTTATTATTTTTCAGGGGCGAGTGAGCGAGTAAATATATGATTTAACGTCGCTTTCAACTCTACGACGTTGGGTCCTATTCCTCTTCACACCCGGGAACCCCACGGGTAGGGTCCTATTCCTTTTCACTCCTTACTGCTTGTCGGGGACTGTTTGTGAGTGATCAAGAACTCAAGTTAGGTGAGCGATGGAGAGTAAACACTCCCCTGAAAAATGAGAGACTGTTTGGGAGTTAATTACCTTCTAATAACATTAATATAATATCTAGATATCTGTAAACATATCAAGTGACCAGGAGTGAATATTAAGAAGATGTGAGAGGGGGGAAGAGAGTGGGGGGGGGGGGGAGAGAGTGGGGAGGGCCAGTCAAATCTGTTATTCTGATTCTTGAAATTACCGAACAGCTTCAAGCGGGTATACAGAAGTGCAATTTATTCATCAATGTAGCTTAATTACCATTCCCACGAAGATCATCTCCTCGTCACGCTCTCTCTTCGTCCGACGTCTCTGTGCAAAACCTTTCCACACCTACAAACAGAGACATATACGTCTTATCACTGCAGTTAAAACATACAAAACAATGAGCTTGTGAGACTCCAGGTTAACTGTAACACTGGATATTATCGTCACTATCTTCCTGAAATTTGGCATGGTGGTTAGGCTATATAAAAACCTATGGATCCCAAATTACGTATATCTAGGTCAACTAATTTATGAAATACAGGTCATTGAAATTTGACCTGATGTCCATCACCTGCCATTTTCAACCAGTCAGGATGGTTCTTGCATCATCTGAAAGCTCTTTTCATGCTCTCTAAGGTTTCTTTAAGTGGCATTTAGAAGTTGGGAAGTAGATAAATAAACAAATTGCTTATGGATAACAACTTCTAGTTTATTCAGGACGACGTTTCGATACAGGTACTAGTATCGTTCTCAAGTCAATGACTTGAGAACGATACTAGTACCTGTATCGAAACGTCGTCCTGAATAAACTAGAAGTTGTTATCCATAAGCAATTTGTTTATTTATCTCTCTAAGGTTATTCAATATAAATAAAAAGCCATAACATTTTTCTAATTAGCATTTTTTCTGTGTTTATCACCTTCAACTCTGAAGAATAATTTTCTTAGAGTGGCTCCCCACTGTAGACTTAAATCCATGTCATCTTCCTCATATTTAGCCTAAAGGCTATCAATACAGTAAAGGTTACAAATACCGAACACAATTTTGGGGATCAGTCGATTTTTGATTATTTTTATGTTCCAATGATTAGGCCGTTTCACTAATTTTCACTACCACTCAAATCCTATCAGTACCATTATTGTTTACATCAATTGCTATTTCAATGCCTAAAATCCATGTCATTTTGTGCATACTCAGTGTATATATTCCAAATTCTCTATATATTTTAACGATATAGAATTTTAATTGGAGAGTCTCGCACTACTTTATATTTAATAATTTGCAGGAAGACGTTTAATTGGTGAATTTCGCCAGTTGTTTCAAGAACATGAAGAATGGATTGGGTGACGTCACAAAAGTTGTCACTGCGTCAAATTATGAGGTATCATGAAATTTGATGTGAAGTCTAAGCAAAATTTTGTGCAATTCAGACACTGTTTTTGACTACAAACCTTCTGAATTCTAATGGCTGCCACGTCAGGATCAAGGGTCGGTGCCCCTTGAGTGGCAGCTTGTCTCTCTCGTTCCTCCTGCTGTCTGATGTCTCTCATGAACTTGGCTCGTAATCGTCCCTGCCTCGCCCTCTCGTGGACTTGAATGAGGCGAATGGCGTCTTCCAGAGACATCTTCACTTCAATTTTCTCCTGAAGAAGATGTCGAACAAATTAGTGACAGCTCTTCCATTGTTATAACTCTTATAAAAAAAATTGTGGGTTTTTGAAGGTGCAGATTTTCTGAACCTTTAAAGAAAATCTGTCAGAGGTCTGTCTGTTATCGACCAGATGTCAATCCAATTTCGAGCAAACTTTTTTCAATCTTTGGCTCCTGGTTGTGTTCATTGAATGATTTTAACACTTTCAACCATTTATTCAACAAAATAATTGTTCATACATCAGCTCATAGGAACAGAAACAGGTTGACATGATGTTGATGTACTAAAGTGATAGGGCCATCATGCAAAGATATCGCAATCATGAAACGATAGGGTCATGCACAAAATGTTCAAAACAACACAAGAAATGAATATTATACTCCTGTATGGTAGTCTTCACTTCTTTGTTGTACAGTAATAAAGAAATTGAGAGTACACATTGAGAGACAGTCGTGTAAAGCTGCAATTATATTCAAGTTGTCACAATCAAGGGAGATAATCTGAAGATCACATCAAGGGAGATAACTCTGATACCTAACTAATTCACTCACAGACTCTTTCTCCTGAGGTCCAAGTTTAGCCAAGATCTGTCCTAGCACTTTTTCTCTCTCTTTCAATGCTTTGGTTCTCTCGTTGATGAAGTATTTGGGGATAGGCATCTCCACATCACTCTGAAAATGGGGAAGAATGCTCAAATTAGGTGACATACAGTAATTTCCCTAATAATTCGCCTTCCAAATTTAATTCGAAAACGGCTGATTTTTTCCGTTGTGATTTTCTCCATCCTAATAAAATGAAAACGGGAGTAGTTTCAATATACCTGTGAAACAATAAATTCGAACACTCCTGTTTTCGTCGCGGAGTTCGTGCCGCTGAAAGTAAAGTGAATATGTTACTCTGAATAATTTGTTACTAAGAATAATTTCTGTATAACTAAATCATGACCAACGATACGTGTAGACAGAAATAAAATACAAATGTTCAGGTTATTGCGAATTCTCCTTATCTGTGATCGGAAGTCACTAACCGGGTTCTCATTAGCCGGAGGTTGAAGGTGAAAATGCCTGTCAACTGGCCATTTTGAGGCACCTACTTGATCAATAGGAAATAATTTAACGGTAATTTGAATGATATTTCCGATGTTTCATTTTCTTTAATAAACAGATGATATGGAAGGACAAAGATATAAATGTTTCCCTCTGCTTGTCCCTGTCAGGGCTTCGGCGTAATAGTTAGTTTGTGCACAACTCCTATGTCGAGGGAGCCATTATTAAGAAACTGATTAAACATGTTGATTTCAGGATAAAAGAAAATTGCTCAAAATGGCAGTTTTCAATTTAAGACACTTTCAAATTTTATACCATTCTCCTGAAGGTGAATAAAAATTAACTGTCCAAAAAAATAAAAAACCTTAACCTGTTACAAAGTATGATACTTACCGGTGTTAGTTTCAGATCAGAAAGGACATCATCGAAATAGTGGAACTCTGAGAACTCCAAGTTGACCATTTCGTGTTTGAGTTCAAGTATCCTTCCCATGGTTCCATCGAGACAATGCCGGAGGACCCTTCGTTTCTGGGGGTGGACGATTTGGTCATAGCACTGCTCCAGCCGGCGGAATATCTGAATGTACTTGATGTACATTGTAGCCAAAAGCTGGAAAGCTGCCATGCGATCCTGAAATCCAGATGTTGTTTTGGAAAATTAAACTGATCATTCGTCAGTATGACGACACAATGACTGGTACACATTTGATAAAGAAAAGAGAAACATTACCAAATTTGAAAGAGAACAGATTATTGAAAAACACTCATTTCTTAAGCTTCCCTGCTCCTGCTTGAAATTTTCTAAAATTGAGAAGATCTCGATCTTGACTTTTGCTGGAGGGGAGAGCCCTGCCCCAAGAGACATCAAGATGAGAAATGGCGCTGATAAGCTCTGCACATGCCTGTGCTGCTGACGATTTTGGATGTCAGACTTCTTTAACTGCACACGAATGCTGGCCCTTTGCCACACTTGCAGACTAACAATGTTACAGGATACCATCAAGTAGTTTTGATTCTTCACAATATCTTAATATTCTGGCGATTGATATGCCTGATGGTCTGATCCAAGAAATTCTATTACTTGTTATGAGAATGCTGACTCGAGTTTCTATCCTCAAATACGAAACAATCAGATTATTTGGAACCAGTTTCAAGCATCCATAAAACACTGACTTTGTACTCCAAACATACAGGAGAATATTTCTCGGATTTTCTCCGCGGCATCAGGACATCCAGATCCTGTGTGTGCTGGGGCTATTTCAGAGATGCAGATCAGACGTTTGATCAGACCTGGAATAGACTGTTCTGTTAACATGACCTAATCTGTAGAAGACGAGGTTGGGCCAGGTATCAAGGTGTATTACTTGTATGTGACCATCCTCTCCCAGGGAACGTGCTCTATCTAGGCTCCATTTACCCGTGTACGAGTCTTGCCATTTTCTGCAGTATTCTTGCAGCATCAAAGAACTGCTCTATCTAAATGTTGTATTTATCACCAAACTTCTATTTATCTTGAGATACACCAAACAGTTAATAACTATATTTAAAAGTGCCAATGCCTCTTAGTTTGAAGGTAGCCTTTTATAAATTATCATAGAACTATATGCTGTAAAAAGATATATAGGTGAGTCACAGCTGATATCCAATCGCTGCCCTGAGGACAGATAACCTTTGGTCAACTCCTGTACAGTCTGTGAGACCCGGACAGTGTTAAACGGCGAGGCGCAAAGCAGAAGGTAACAAATGCTGCCTGGTAGTACCTATAGACCCAGATAAAGTTGCTAACAAAGAGTTTATTCCCTTTGTTCTCCAATATAGCCGTAGGAATGTTGAAGCGGCCCATATACCGAAGGAGGAATACGAAACACTCCAAACAAAACCCCACTTGCCATTTAATCTGAGACCTATCATAGCGTACTCAAAAAATCAGAGCTTACGCGATTTAATGGTGAGGAGTAAACTTCATCCCATATCGTGATCATTATCATGTGAAATTCTACATGGCATATAAGCTAATATAATAGCGGCCCTATTTGAACTCTATATGAAACTTGTCTCTAGGAACACTTTTAAGACAAGAGATTTATACATGTATATCCCTGTGCCCGTGCCTTCCACTTTTAAAAAATTGTATATGCCAAGAACTGAGATTTAGCCTGCCATTGCACACTGTGTTGCATGAGTACTGAAAAACAAACCTTTTCTGGCTTGGGAGGCTCCACTGGGATCTCCTGGACCAGTAGGTCCGCAATGGCAGCTTGTGCCTCTGTCCATTGTTTGCTGTATGTGCTGAAACCACAAAAAAGATTACATGTATATATACTTGCAACTCCTGTGAAGGAATATAGAATAGAATAGAATATTGTGAGTGAGTGAGTGAGTGAGTGAGTGAGTGTGTGAGTGAGTGAGTGAGTGTGTGAGTGAGTGAGTGAGTAGAATTCAACGTCAATTTCAACAATATTTCAGCTATATCGCGACGAACCAACTAAGCACCACCCAGCCCAGTTGCGTTCCTGCTACTTCAAAGAAGAAATCTTTGAAGCAGCATGGAAGCAGAGACCATCCTCCCACCCTATAAAACACTGAGGACAGCACACAAGACAGTCACCCAGTACAAAGCTGGATTCCCATCCATGACTAAGTGATCATGGTGATTGTGATAATAAGTATCCTCTATATTTTCTCTACCTTGAAAACATCCACTGGAGGGGTCTAATTTACTTGTTGTTAGTTAGTTATATCATAGCCTCTGACTCCTCTCAGCCCGAATGGAGGTATCAAACGAAAACAGAAAGAGTTGCATTTGCTTGAGATATCTTTCCATGCACACAGCATGAGGAATTGAGACAGAGGCACGAAAAGCATTTTACTGAATAAAGAATATGATTTGACATCTCCAGCACTATGATAACTACCTAATGACTCATTTGATTATTTGGAATCTGCCTTCAAACACAGATTGTGTCAACAAAACCATCACGCTTCTCTCTCCATAGCTGGCAGGGACAGGCACAGAATGTGGTTGACCTTTTTGCACACACCTCGTCAGTAATGGATCCTTGCTGGTTCTAAACACTCAGCTCAGGGGTTTTTCTAGACACTTTTTTCATCGTGGTAACCACGATGAAAAACAATTACAAATTGAGTTTTTGCAAAATTTTGTAAATTGAGTTTTATTGCCGAAAATTGAGTTTTCTAAAATTTTGAGAATTGGCGCGCGAAAAATTGAGTTTCTACGAAATAAATTGAGTTTCTGAGTAATCTAAACTGAGTTTTGTCGTCTGTTATCCCGTCCCCCTCCCCCAAAACCCCCGCGAGAAAGAAAAAAAAAACGTGTGACCAGCCACGCCACTCGAGTCGAGATAAGCACTCAGGATTTGTAACTGATGTGCAGACAGATAACTTGTGTACCTTTATTATTCAATCGTATAGCTCCGATAAGGACGTCTGGTCTTGAACTGTTCTCATTTCAGTCGTATAGGTCCGATAAAGACATTGTCCTGAACGTTTCTCATTTCAAAGCAAATTGTTCGGCCACGTTTTCGACGATCGAACTAGTCTGCCATTTTGATATTTCAAAGTTACGTCCCCTCTTTTTAGTCCACTCGGGAACCACTGCTGTCATACTGCTGTGGCTTATGAGTCTGGTCTCCGAGACACGCTGTCTGTCAATCTCCGGAACCAAGACAACGGGCAAGCACGTTTCCCCAGAAACAAGAAACGAACAAAACAGACATTCCCCAAAATACAGCTGATGTACCATTTGGGAATAAATACACAAAGTGAGCAATGCAGATTGGTGTAAAAACAAAAGATCCACACTCTCTCCTGCGCAACTGGGGATCTACATGCGGGGGCATATGCTATAACATACAAAATATACGTTTTTATGAATAATTTTATTTCTGCCCGATGGAAATTTCTGAAACCCCAGTATGTTTTGTAAACAAGTCCCACACCACATACTACAAAATAGGGTGCATATTGAGTTTAATTTGCAATTTTTGGCCATTTATCTGCATTTACCAAGCAGCATTGGATTTTTTTCGTGAAATCCACAAAACTTCACAACCACCATTGTTTTATTTTTTACGTCTCTTATTAACATTTTTATTGCCATTTATTTCTTCATTTCTTTCCTGTCACTTACAAATACCCAGACACTTACAATACTCAACCACCAACTTTGTCAAGGATTGGTTAACTCATGGAAATGGACAAGGGACAATTTTTATTTCTTGACTATAAGTATAGATTTTTTAAACTAAAGTAAGCTATTTGTAGGGAAAATATTTTCACCTTTGACCTATCACAATCCAGAGCTAAAGTACTCTCCCCCACCCCCAAAATAATCGACCAAATAGAACTTCCCGAGATAACTTGGATTTTAAAACTCTCTTGTTTTATTCGCGCTCATTTTTTAATTAAATGAAGCTATCTCTGAGGGAAGTATTTCTACTTAACATCTTTAGCCAAAATATAATCGGCCAATCACAGTTGGATAGCAAACAAACTTGTATGCAGCTATGCATGACACGCAACTTTGCTTGATGAGCTTCATAACATTACTGACATGTTCATTCACGATGAAAAATTGTCGCGAATTTATTTATTGTAAGTGTCCTACTAAAAAGATAAAAAAATTGAGTTTCCAGACTGCATGCGATGAAAAACCCGAAAAAATTGAGTTTTTCATCTTTTTGAAATTGAGTTATATAAAGGAAAAGTGTCTAAAATAACCCCTGCAGCTGCTTGTGTTTATTCGTGCAAGATCAGAAAGGTCAGGATACAAAATAGCATAGGCCAAATTATGTCAACGTGTCAAAAAAGTTTTGATCTTATTAGCATGACTGCCCGGTTATTGGACAGGCCCTATAGCCCCAGTGGGGCTATGACAACTGTAATACAAATTTAATTTTACAGCTGAGTACAAAGACATGCTGATAAATTTCTATTTGCTCACAGAATTTGTGCATGTTAAACCCTTATGCGGATCAGAAATAGTGTCACAAATTTGGGGGGGAAAATGCATCAGAAAATTTCCTCCAGTTTCTCAGTTTCATTCCTGATTGCAGGTTTGATTAAATTCAACAAAATTTAACTGAAAATGTTCCCACAAACATAGAGAACCTTCGTTCTGAATCTCAGAGTACAATGCGACCGGTGTTTGGCAAACGATGAATATTCTCCCAACCACTCCGTCTAAAAATAGAACAATTCCGGGGAGCTGCCAGTTTACGATAGCATGACATGTGGCTCACAGCACTGATTGACAGCCAAGGATAATGGACACTCCCAAAATCTACAAAATTTGGGACTGCTTGAATCTTCGATGCTCATTCCAAAACTCATTTGTGGGCTACAAATTCATGTTTAAATATTCTAGGAGGTTTACTGAAGACTGGGAATAGTTGAAAAGAGGGGACCATTCACGGTATGTAAATGCAAGTTTGCGCCCAGTTATTGGACACTTTTTCAGTGATGGATTTATTTGAAACTAATCAGCTTACTGTCAAATTGTTTGTCCCACAGTCTTGAGCAGTCTTGAGTAAACTTCCAAGAATATTTAAACATGAATCGGCGGCCTAACCGCAAATGCCGGGGTTTTTGTGACTACAAAATGTGGCTGTGGCTACATTTCTCTATAGAGAGTGTAGCCACATTTCAGATAATACCATTTTTATGATAAATAACAAACTGAAATGGCTCGGTAAACACGAATAGTCTGTAAATGTAGCCACTTTCCATGCAGAGGACCTCCAAGAATAAGAAAAATATCGGTATTTGTCCAGGCCTTGTACACACCTCGCATTTACCGATTGATGTCGGATTTATCGGAACCCGCAGGCTTGTCACAGAATTAGTATATGATTATGATAGTATTACATCCTATAACATCAAATTTTTATTGAAAAAAAAATGTATGGATGGAAACTATTCACGAATATAAATCCATAGCATGCCGATATTTCGTCGTTGTTGTACCGTAAAGTCGCGCCATCGCAAACGAGGTTAGCGATTGGCTAACCGCTTGGTACAGGCGGGGTTTTGGTGAAGCAACTCGTCCAATCACAGCTCGCTTAACAAAGGTCGGGTCGTCTGCATTTCGTCTCTTCGAAGATGGTGGAATATTCTTCTGCGATTTAGACTAGGTTTTAGACAAATCCTAAACGATTTATATTAATAAATAGTTCCCATCCATACATGTACTTGTTTAACTAAACAGTGAACAAGAACAAACCATGTTTCCATCGAGTGCAGTGCACATGCCGAGGTAAGTTCATGTTTTGAACTGAACGGCCGCGAGTAACTTCACTTTTCTGCGCAGCCATACGATGATTTTCAAAGTTTTTTACATAATTTTGTCCAAGCTTTCATTAGCTTATTATGACAGTGAAATGTTTTCAATTAAATGTGGCTACAGTCTTTATAGAGAAATGTAGCCACAAAATGTGGCTACACTCCTCTATAGAGATTGAATGTGGCTACATTTGTAGCCACAAAAACCCCTGCATTTGCGGTTAGGCCGAATCAGCACTGTGGCCCACAGTGGCACAAATGAGTTTTGGAATGAGATTTAAAGATTCAACCAGTCACAAATTTTGCAGTTTTGGGGAATGTCCGTTATCATTGGCAGTCAATCAGAGCTGCTGCCATGTTTCATGCTATCATAAACTGGTTGCTCCCAGGAATTGTTCTATATTTAGACAGAGTGGTGTCCAAAAATATACATCCGATCTGCAAAACTCCAGTCGCGTTGCACACCCAACTTCAGATTCTCTATATTTGTGAGAACATTTTCAGCAAAATTTCGTGGGATTTACTCATACCTGCAATCGGGAATTTTCTGAAGCGTTTTTTTCACTGAAATTTCTGACAATGTTTTCGTGCACACAGTTTGTGAGTAAATAGAAATTTATCAACATGCCTTGATTGTTATGTAATAGTTTGCGAAAATAGCCAATAATATGTCATGTCCAATAACCGGGCAGTCATGCTATCATCGGAATCACTAGTTCAACAAGCTGAACCCTACTGACATTTAATTTTGTGATATTGATTATGTAGGGTTCAGCCGTTGAATAAAAATTTTCGCCTCCCGACCTAGGTTACAGCGGGTGGATTTGCGCTCATAAAAATCAATAATACCTACCGCTTTGTGCTCGTTTGAATAGAATACATATTTGCCTACTTCCCTGACCATTTATTTTCTCTGTCCAGCTCCTTTCATTTCTATAAACGGCAAAAGAAAAAAATATCATCGTGGACGATCTTCCAAAAACGAAATCCACCGCCATTTTGAAATGTCACTATGGTGGCACTAGACTAATTTGTAAATTCGGGATTGTAGACAGGAATGTCGGAAACGGCTCATGCATAAGGCTGTCACATTATCTGCATTTAAATGTAAAATTGTAACTATCGATATCAAGCATAATAGAAGGCACATACTGAGAAAGCTAATTCACAGGATTTTTCATGTCCCTAAGAGACTGGGTCGACTTAGCGGATTCAGTTTTTCCGACTCTTGTAATTCTGAATTTAGAATAACCTCACGTGGGAGAATCAGGGTCGCGAGAGTGTTCTATAATGGCGGCGGATTTCGTGTTTGGAAGATCGTCCGCGATGATATTTTTTTCTTTTGTCGTTTATGGAAATGAAAGGAGCTGGACAGAGAAAATAAATGGCCAGGGAAGTAGACAAATACCGTATGTATTCTATCCAAACGAGCACAAAGCGGTACGGTAGGTATTATCGATTTTTATGAGCGCAAATCCACCCGCTGTTGTCCTAGGTCGGGAGGCGAAAATTTTGCGATAGGAAATTTCTATTCAACGGCTGAACCCTACATAATCAATATCACAAAACTAAATGTCAGTAGGGTTCAGCTTGTTGAACTACGGAATCACATGCAGGGCTGAGTTTGAAAATTATGTTCCTTGAAATCACCAAAAAACAACAACACGTAAACATTCAGCTCCTGATTGTTTGCGTGATTGTTGGCGCTATGATCAGCCGTGACAGATTTTGATTATGTGTGATAACGTTGTAGTTACTGCATTCCCTACTCGTACAATGAAAAATACACAAGTTGATGCCAGTTACAACAACAACAACACACTGACTGAAAAATGTCACGAGGCTGAACCGCACTTCGATCGAATATTATTTACCTGTGAGACATGGTGTGGGCACGTGAGTTTGACGCTACATCTATTAACTATTCTATAAAGTACACTCTTATATTTCGGCTTCCCGAAAGCGGCTGTTAACACTGCTTTGCGATATCTTTCTCTTTACTTCGCAAAATCCGCCATGATGTTTACGTAACTATGGCAACTAACTCTCGGCTGATTTGTGAATACGCGAGATCAGGAAAATCAGCGGAAGTGCGAGAAGGGGGTTTCCGGTTTCGAACACGATCAAATCGATGTCAATGAGATCAACTGTCTGTGGTTCATTAATCTTTTTGCTGTTGAGATTTTCGTAATTTGCATTGGGTAAAGAGGTACGAGAATAGGAAAACTGTCATCAGAACGAGGAAATATTTATCGCAAATAATGCACTGACTTCAAAACTGGTGCCGTCACTTGCAACATGTTCTAAATTGAAACTGAATGATTCGACCCCCCATCATGCAACGCCTTTTTTTTTGACAGCTGCCAATCATTATCAGTGAAAGTAAATATATCCCGGGTGAGCCATTTGAAGGCAACGTGTAGTTTATCACTGGAAACACGTGTAAAATACAAAACCTGTCTTAAGCGAAGTCCTGTGTCCATTTACTACGAAGAGATCACAACATAAACCAGCCATTATTGTTTCTTTTTCTCAAAGTTTCATGATTAGCATTAACGTGATTTCAAATTTGTATTGAACTATCACTTCTGACTTTTCACTGTATTGTGATACAGTATTCCCATACTGAGAGGATTTGTTGTTGGAAAGAAAATAGGAAAAGTGTAAGTTTAGTTAGATGGAGAAAAGTAATTGTGCGCTGACCAGTCTTCCTTGAACAAAGGAAGTATTTGCTCCTTACTTAGCTAAGATTCATAGCGTCTCCCTTCCCTCAACGCTATGCCGACGACAAATACATTCCCCTGGTGGTAACTCGAACATCTCCGTGGTGCACTTATTATTACCTTTGCGCCCTATTGGACCTTCATTAACTTGACAATGCTTGAGAAAATGGGCCGCCATGAATAAAAATACAGAAATGGCAGACTAAATGGCCCTTCGTCGGTCATATATATTAATTACAGACGTTAAAATTATCCCTATGGAGCCTCAAAATCACCTGAAATGGAGTGTCAAGAAGATGGGCATTTCCGTCATATTAGACCCCGTGTATGGGGGATGATGATCACAACATGGATTATGGTATTTTCATTCATGGCGGCCCATTTTCTCAAGTTAATGAACTTCCAATAGGGCGCAAAGGTAATAAGTGCGCCATGGAGATGTTCGAGTTACCACCAGGGAAATGTATTTGTCGTCGGCATAGCGTTGAGGGAAGGGAGACGCTATCAATATTAGCTACTCCTTACTGTGCATTTTCTGAATGCATGTGCAACTTAATGGGCGTGATTCAGCTGGGCAACAATTGCGATTTTGAGCCACATATGATATACAACTACCACTTCTAGGAATTTGAAAAACGGATCTTGCGGTAGTGTACATACATGCATTATTCGCCACTACAAAAACAGGATTGGCTATGGGCCTGCATAGAATCGAACCGAACTGGCAAGTAGCTATAGCTACATGTGCTATTATGGGCATTTATTTGCTTCCATTTCTCACGTTGTTGGCAAATTTCAATCCTCAAGTCATTTTCCTGTTCAACATGTTCCTTGTTGAAGTAGATTAATTTGAGGTAAAGAGGCAATTGTTTTACGGTACATGTTTTCCAAATACAAAATGTAATGTTGTTCATTCTGACATGTGTGAGTTTGTATGGGCATGTTGAAGTCCATTTGCTCTTGTTTTTATGTGGTGGTGATTTATGAAGAGAAAATCCGAAATGCAAGCGAATTCTTGTGGTTACAAAAGTGTGTCCCTTTCGATCGTGGCTGGAGTTAAATACTCCCACGACTACTAATATAACAGGTGCAGGGTGCCTATTTACCAAAGGCATCGCAGCACGTGTGAAGCACCTTGGTTGTAGTACAAAATGCACGACAGGGTTTTTTCTAGCAGCATATTTCCTCAACGCAACTTCACATGCAGTCACATCACAGTCATGCGGTTGTTCTCTGGTCGACTTTTTAGTGCTGCATTATTTTAACTGATTTGCATGTGAGGGAATCTCGTTCAAGGTTAAGTGATATGTGCCCTGTACTGTACACCATAAATTCACAAGTTCTGCATGTCAGCGCAATTTAATGCAACATTGCTCTCAATCTGCGTGGCATGTCATATCCCACATTGATGCCCAGAACTGTGTGTTCAGATATCCGATGTTGTTGTTGTTTCAGGTAGAAATTGAAGAATGAGTTTACAGTGGACATTGATTGCTGTGTTCCTGTACACAGAGATTGCTCTTGTTATTCTCCTCTTACTGCCATGGATATCTCCTTCCAGGTAAGCCATACCACTCGGCCATTCTTTGGTATTTGCCAAGTCCCTATCTTCACATTTCAAGTTAAATTATACTACACTAACATTTTGTCATTTACCTTGTCCTAGTGAATGGGGTAAATTGTTCAAACCCTCAATCAATGTAGACCCTTTTGAAGTGCCAGAAGATGCTTGAATAATATAATATAGCTGAAATAAACAAAGAAAATGACAATAACAAATTCCTGATCATGGAGAATAAATAGATTTTTGTAAATTATTATATTTAAAATTTATGAATTCTATCAGAAATTCGGTCTGAAATAGCTATTTCCATATAAAGTGGGTGTTTGAATAGATTTTTATGAATTATTATATTCAAAATTTATAAGTTGTATCAGAAATTAGGTCAGAAATATTTAGCTATTTCCATATAAAGTGGGTGTTTTGTCTGATTTTCCTATTTTTGGGGGTTTTGTCTGTGAGTGTTTTGTCCGTGGGTGTTTTTGTCCATCCCTCATCATGCCAACACCATGCAGCAAGGATTTTCTTTGATATGTGTGCGATTTCCAAATATGGCAAGTAGTTCCTTCGAATAGTCAATCAAATTTGAATTTTAAAGAGGTCATACAGTTTCACTTTTCCTAATATGGAATATTTATAAAGCCATGACATCATGAAATATTCTGATCAGAAGATGTGCTATGTTCAGTCAAGGCAACACGTGTAGTTTTCGACCTGGGTATGCGAAGATGCCAAGTTCTCAGCCATGGTTTTGACAACTGCTTTGGTTTCTTAGTTTCAAAAATGCCACTGTACTGAATGCATGCACAATCAATTAAATCGAATGAACGATTAATTCTCATTCAAAGGACAGGTTGATTATTTGCTGGTATATTTTCTATGCTGGAGGTCAATACGAATCGTATTACTGCAGTACCTAAACTATGGTTATTTACATATCATGGTTCTTTTAATGGGCACTCTTCAATGGTTTCTCTGTATCATTATTGTTTCAGATGGCAGAAGATTTTCCGATCTCGTTTGCTGCAACGTTTCACAACATATGCAAATCTTTACTTCAATGTGTTTATAGTCGTATTACTGTTACTATTCGTAGGTAAGTAAAATCTTTCTCTCAGTTATAGGCTATGCTATGTAATGAGGCCTTTTCACAATGGACATGTTCCACTGCACTGTCATACGTGCCTTAATCCCCCATTTGCACAAAATTCAAGTTGATCCTTTAACAATAATTTATTCATCCAGTCTCTCTCCCATCTCTTTAACCTAGAAAATATTTTTAAGCAAT
Source organism: Hanleya hanleyi (assembly GCA_036873755.1). Lineage (NCBI taxonomy): Eukaryota > Metazoa > Mollusca > Polyplacophora > Lepidopleurida > Hanleyidae > Hanleya > Hanleya hanleyi. Next base: position 67,041 of record JAVTVY010018675.1, on the reverse strand, counting down.
GATAACTGGATGATAGAGCACACAGACAACTTGAGTTTTGCTAATTTAATTGCATGCATATACTTCCCAGACTTTCTCAGACTATAGCTAAGTTGAATTTGTGAATGAAATATGTCAGCTGTATTGGGCAGAGAAATAGTAAGATGAAGTGGTGGTCCATGTTGAGCGAGGCCTCCGCATGCTCCATCAGATGATTTATTCAAGCACGTTGTTAATACCGTACTGTGAGGTGGTAAGAACAGTGGCACTCTCCATGTATGAAGGGACAAAGAGGTGTCTCACATGACATATGGTAGGGCCAGACTGCCTAGGAATTGACGAAAACGCTTTCATGTTGTTCATATTTATGAAACCAGTATGCTACATTAACTTTAGCCACAACTGTTCCTATCAATAATGCCTTCGGTTGATAGTCACACATGTCATTCATTGATCTCCGTGTGCTAAATGAAACTTTTATACGGTACGGGTTATAGCACACGGAGATCAATGAACGACATGTGTGACTATCAACCGAAGGTATTATTGATAGGAACAGTTGTGGCTACATTAACTTGATAAATGAAGAGAAATGCACACTGGACCAAAACCAGTACATTTTTGCCACATAATTCAAACCAGTTATATACAGAATCATGCATTTTGTTACCTTTGACTAGCATTCTGGTCCTACCAAAACCTCTGTGTATGCACTAAATTGATCTCCTCAAGCAGAAGAGTTCCAGTTTCTTTGACACTGCAATGTAACTTAAAACATGCTCATCCAATTGTTGGAGACAAATTTGAATTAAAAGATGTAGTCAGCCTCAAATCTGGGCTGAAATCGATGTCTCTCAAACTCAGCGAAAGTGACATATGTTACAACAGATACAAAATGAGACACATTTGACCGCAAAACACTAAACTTGTTTCTACCATTCACGAGAAAATAGAAGGATTTGATCTTTAAAAATAAACAGCATGGCATGCCGTTTATTTTTCCACAGCCATGTCAACAAGTTTATATACACGTGTGGTGCATATGCTATGCGACATTACCAAACCGTAGGCACGAGCCATGATGTTATCCCATGGCGGCAGTTGTGCAGCATTCATATTTGTGAGCGTCGCTGCGTGACGTCATTTACCTCTCCGTGTACAACACACACTTAATGGCGAAACAGAAAACCCATCGAAGCGGGCAAAGTTTCAAATTTCTCAGACAAGATATTCTTGCATTCATTGTATATGGCGATCCCACCATCATCAAATATAATACATTTGATGCTTTGGTAATCTTCACTGCTGAAAAAACGCGTAGGGGAGAGTTTACAAAATCCATCCCTTTTGAGGCCGATTACATCTTTAACTGAATTTAAGAAGAGATATAAAGCAGTAGAAGCTGTATCCGGATACATGTAAATTTATTATTTTGTTATATTCACAGATGCCATTAGAGAGGTTAGGAAGTATTCCGTCCCACTGGAAGAAGTGGACGCCAAGAATAACCCTAATGCTGAAGCTAACCTCCATATGAAACTCTTCCGTGCTCAGAGGAATTTCTACATTGCAGGCTTTGCTGTGTTTCTCTGGCTGTAGGTTGAAATGAATAATTTTTCAGTTAGAAGATTTAACAAACCATCAGCCATGTCAGCAAGATTTGAACCCACGACCTCTCCCCAACATAGAGAGGCTCTATCCAGTGATTGGTTCATTCAGTATTACGTACTCTGTCTCCAGTTCTTCAGGTTCAAGTAGAGTTATCACTCTCCCAACTTTTTCTCCAGGAGAGCATTTAATCACTCCTGGAAGTGCAATGCTGAGTAATAATGGAAAGAGTTATCTTGCGTTACACATGTAAAACAAAACAATGTTGTAGTGACCGAGTTCTCCGGCCGGAAGTTGAACCACCGAATTTGGCCTAATGTCCCACTCAAGGTTGTTTCACTCATATGATGTAGGTCGGTTTGGTTGGTGAAGGAAGCCAAAGTACCCGGAGAGAAACACCATCCGTAAGCAACTAACTGACAAACTTTCACACATGGACCAGCTGGGCTCAAACCCGTGCCAGTTCAGCTGTGTAAGGTTAGCGATCACCAGCGAAGATAGGCCTGTATATATGTGCACTAAACAGAGTGGAACTTTTCTGGAAGTGTACACCTTCTATCCCCAGTTCCTGTTGTCATTGTTGTTACTATGCCTCTGCAATAGGGCTCAACTCCGCAGATAATGTTTTGTTTTCTTTCTTGAAATCAAATCGTAATGAATAATAAGTAAGGTGGTTTATTATCTTTTTTTCCGAAATTTCATATGATCCAAAAATGAAACTTCTTAGACATTCATCTTTGGATCATAAGAAAACATTCCGATAATGTTGTTACATCAGGATATGGGGCACGTGGCTTGGTTCATCGTCAGCCTCAAATTCTGTTGCTTCAATCAGCTTGGTCCAGCATAGGGGCCCGAAAATTGAAACATCATTCAAACAGTGGCCCCAGTGTCAGTGTCACGTCGACAGAGGTGCATGATTAACTGATTGAGTGGTAGAAACCATATTTTCAATGGAAATTGACATCCGAAATCTCGGGTTTACTGGGCTGTGGCATATCCATAAAAGATAAATCCAGCGATAATACTTCTGAGTGAAAACTGCGAAAGAGAATTCCCGCAAATAAGAAAGCATCTACAGTGGATACTTTACAGAAGTAATACTGGCTGAGCCATCAAACATGTAGCTGAGAAGGAGCTGGGATAATGCACTACTTTCATTATGGTGCTGGTGTAATCTTTCATGTAAGGTTCAGTTCTTCGGGCCTTCATATACATGTATCTGCAAAGCTTCTCGTCTAAGCTCATTGTTGTACCCAGACAGACTGTTGTTCTCGTTTGTCTTGTGGTTCTAATAATTCCTCTCCATATTTCCTCCCCTATGCAGAGTTGTGCGACGCCTGGTGACGTTACTGTCCACACAGGCCTCGCTGTCAGCCGACGGCGAGGCGGCCAGAAAACAGGCCCAGGGTGCTGCACTGGCGGCCAAGCAAATGATGGAAGAAAAGGAAAATAGGGTAAGAATTCAGGTTCAATTAAGAAGAAGGAATTTCTTGCCCAATTAAAACCTGAAAATGCTTTCATACATATTGAAGGATTGTTACATAACTGAATCCCTTTCCTTTTGAATTTCTGTAACTTTAGTGTTTATTGTCTATTTATTGTTAATTTATACATTATCGTCTGTTTATTGTTAATTTATACATTATTTTCTGTTAATTGTTAATTTATGCGTGGTATTACAGGCTTTGCTATTTTCTCCAACAAACCAATTCTGAATCCAACGGCTGGTTTTGTCCCAAATAGAAAGTCAATATCCTCATGCTATTAAATCTCACTTATATTAAATCAAACACTCCTAATGGATGTCATGGTGAACTTGGGGCCGTATTATAGGGCAGCTTTGCATGAATCTCTCTAGTCATTTAAGCAGCAAAGATCCTCTCCCGGTCCTCTCCATTGATGTCCCAATATCCTAGAATGTTACTGACTTAACGCTCCAGTGATTCCTGGAGCCCCCATTCTGGGTCGATTTGGGTAGTACTTGTTACAGGTCTCCTAGGCTTAATTTATGTTGAAGTACACACTTGGTGAAGGACCCAGGGCAGTTTAGTTAGATTTTGGGCCCCCGTGAGGTGCAATTTGGATTGCCAAAATGAAGCGTCATGAACAAAAGAATTTTTCACTTGAATTATATAGTATAAATGTAAGACCTGGAAAAGTCTGGTCTGAGCCGACTGTCTTACGGTAAGGGTGGACTCGGTGTTCTTTATGGATTCTGAATCATCGATACCCCAAACCCCAATGAAAAACACAAACAACCGAAATGTAAGTGTATATTGACAGGAAACTTGATTTATTGACTGTGATCTTTGACCTGTTAAAACAACGTATGGTCACTTCGAAATTCAAAGACCAAAGTGTACTGACAGGCGTTCGTCGGCTCGCTCAAAGAGCCCGCCTCTAATTAACCAATTTGATTGGTCAATTGACCATTAGGTGCTAGAGAGGTCAGCGGAATCGGACAGATCTCCATGCTAATGAGATTCGACCACAATAAAAATTGGCCAGATGCCAGAAAAATACGACAGGCTTTCTGTCAAACTGAATTTTGAACTGTACAGCATGAAGGCCTTCCAATTAAATTAATATAGCTTTGGATTCCTTTGTAGGGGAAACTGGTAGCCCAAACTAGAAAATATATTAAGGACTACCAGTCCCATATATAATATAGTAGCCACCATAGGCTAAACCTATGGTGGTTACATAATATTGTCCAAGTAATTTCCATAAGTATTCTTATGATTATTCATTGGGTTAAGAATGGTATACTAATAAGGCTCATGCACACTTTTACAATTAATGAAGTAATAAAAAGTAATAAATATTGGAACAGATTGCAAGCAATTGTCGGGGTGGACAGCGAACTTTTCCCTACAACTCAAACTGTTTTGTTGTCTTGTGACTCCGTGGTGAGAAATCGGGGATGATCGTGAAAGGGCCTGCAATGCCTGACTGAATTGCAAGCGATATATATATTGTGGAACCTTTGCATTACCCAAACTGAAGGTTATGCAAATCGTCCAGTCCTGGGATGACCCCTTAAGTTACCAAATTACTTGAATGACATACACTTTATACCCTCAGGATAATAATGATGAGGTGACCGCTCCCAAACAGCTGGAGGAAGATCTAGACAAGGTCAAGAAAGAACTGAGCCAAACCAAGAAAGGTGAGATTATCTCCTATGTCAGTGTAGTTCTCAGGAGAGATTATCTCATATGTTGTAGTTCTCAGGAGAGATTATCTCATGTCATCGTAGTTCTCGGTGAAATTATCTCATATGTCATTGTAGTTCTCGGTGTGATTATCTCATGTCATTGTAGTTATCTGGTGAGATTATCTCATGTCATCGTAGTTCTCTGGTGAGATTATCTCATATGTCATTGTAGTTCTCGGTGAGATTATCTCATATGTCATTGTAGTTCTCTGGTGAGATTATCTCCTATGTCATTGTAGTTCTCTGGTGAGATTATCTCATGTGTCATTGTAGTTCTCTGGTGAGATTATCTCATATGTCATTGTGGTTCTCTGGTGAGATTATCTCATATGTCATTGTAGTTATCTGGTGAGGTTATCTCATGTCATTGTAGTTCTCTGGTGAGATTACCTCAAATGTCATTGTAGTTCTCTGGTGAGATTATCTTCTATGTCATCACAGTTCTCTGGTGAGATTATCTTACATGTCATTGTAGTTCTCTGGTGTGATTATCTCATATGTCGTAGTTCTCGGGTGAGATTATCTCATATGTCGTAGTTCTCTTTTGTGATTATCTCACATTTCACTGTAGTGCTCTGATGAGAATGTCATGTCATTGTAGCTCTCTGCTGAGATTGTTTCCTATGTCATTGCAGTTCTCTGGTGAGGTTATCTCACATGTCATTGTACTTCTCCAGTAAGATTATCTCATGTGTCATTGTAGTTCTCAGATGAGATTATGTCGTAGTTCTTATGTGTGATTATCTCACATGTCATTGTAGTTCTCTGGTGAGATTATCTCATATGCCATTGTAGTTCTCTGGTGAGATGATCTCATGTCATTGTAGTTCTCATTTGAGATTATCTCATATGTCATTGTAGTTCTCTAGTGAGATTATCTCATAATTATGTCATTGTAGTTCTCTGATGAGATTATCTCATATGTCATACCTGTAGTTCTCTGGTGAGATCTCATGCCATTGTAGTTCTCTGGTGAGATTATCTCATATGTCATTGTAGTTCTCTGGTGAGAGCTATCTCATGTCATTGTAGTTCTCTGGTGAGATCTCATATGTCATAATTGTAGTTCTCTGGTGAGATTATCTCATGTCATTGTAGTTCTCTGGTGAGATTATCTCATATGTCATTGTAGTTCTCTGGTGAGATTATCTCATGACATCGCAGTTGTTTGGTGAGATTATCTGATGTCATTGTAGTTCTCTGGTGAGATTATCTCATATGTCATTGTAGTTCTCTGGTGAGATTATCTCAGGTCATTGTAGTTCTCGGGTGAGATTCTCATATGTCATTGCAGTTCTCGGGTTAGATTATCTCCTATGTCATTGTAGTTCTCAGGCGAGATTGTCTCATATGTCATTGTAGTTCTCAGGTGAGATTATCTCACGTGTCATTGTAGTTCTCATGTGAGATTATCATGTCATTGTAGTTCTCTGGTGAGATTATCTCATATGTTGTAGTTCTCAGGTGAGATTATCTCATGTTGCCATAGTTCTCAGGTGAGATTATCTCATATTATTGTAGTTCTCAGGCAAGATTATCTCATGTCGTCATAGTTTTCAGGTGAGATTATCTCATATTATTGTAGTTTTCTGGTGAGATTATATCATATGTCATTGTCGTTCTCTGGTGATATTATCTCATGCCATTGTAGTACTCAGGTGAGATTATCTCACATGTCATTGGTCATATGTCATTGTAGTTCTTTGGTGCGATTATCTCATGTCATTGTAGTTCTGTGTCACTCATTAACGTTCTTGGGCCTCGAACAAACTTCAGAAATCAAAAATGTTTTCTTTTTTTTTTTACATACTATAAACATCTCATAACCAAATCTATAGGTTGGTGAATACGAAACTGCACATCTGAAAACCCCCTTGGCTCTGGGCCTGGGTTTCAAAGCTTGACTTATGACAGACATGTCTGGTCAATCATGTTTGGTGAGCACTACAGATCCACAGTGTTGAAATGGGTTGTAATTGCTTGAATGGTAAATTTATGAGATGTAAGGTACACATTTTACACTAAAATTCATACAGTGATCAGATATTTCAATATTGGCTTTGCTGATATTCTTGGAAATGGTTGATCATTTATTCACAGCAATTTGTAACATAATGAGTAAATAAACAGTTATCTGGTTAGCCACCAGGTGTGCCATTATATGCTGAGTGGGCAACAAATCTCCATGTTTTAATATGCTTCCTCCCACGGAATGACCTGGAGGCATGTTACTTGTGTGTTTACTCTCTCAATCTGTCGCAACAACTATGTAGGAGTTCCAGAATTGTACTTTAGTACTTCGTAGGGTTAATAAGGTTGAATAAATCAAATTTCTAACTTCACTGTTGGGTCATATTGAAGCACCACATCAACACTTTTTGTCCATAGAAGAAACAGTGTTTTTTTTTGTATTTATCTCAAAGTTTTGCCGAAATGATGATGTTGAACATTGGGTCAATTTCTTGTTTTGTTTGGAGCTCATGGTATTGTTGAATGTTGACTCGTCAAGTTACTCAAAGAACACTGTTGGTTTGGTGCAAATTGTATTAAATTACTGAATTCAGTTTGCCACAACAGATGGATATATTTGGTTTATGTGAGAGAAAAACGGGGGGGAAACACTCCCTGCCTCTCTCCCTTGTCTTTTTTTTTCAAATAAGTGTCTGTGAAGCATTTTATTCTGCTGTACAACTCCCTGTTACATGAGGGGGCCCTCGATGGCCGAGTGGTCTAATGCGCATCGCTGGTGATCGCTGACCTCGCACCGCTGAACCGATATGGGTTCAAGCCCCGCTGGTGAATGTGTGAAAGTTTGCCAGTTACTTGGTCATGGACGGTGTTTCTCTCCGGATATCCGGCTTCCTCCACCACTCAAACTGGTTGTCACCATATGAGTGAAATAACCTTGAGTGTGACATTAAAGGAAAGGTTCGGGTATGGTAAAGCTATATTTCAACTGGAAGAGCTAGTCAAATTGTATTCAACTGTATTTATTTTTTATTTTTGGAATTTATTTTAACACAGAAATAGTTAACCAAATGCTGTGATACCGTCAAATTTACCAAATGCTAGGAAAGCGCCATTGTATTGTCACGTGACCTATTTTACATGTAGCCAATAAGAGTAAAACTATGTAAAACGGTGTGACGTAAGGGGAAGGCAGACATATGGGGGTAGCATTGGGCTGTGTGTGTTAAGATGCAAGTTTGACGGTGTAAAAATTGGCAAGAATTACTTCAAATATTTAATAGCTCATACCATTTTCATTTCTAGTTGCCAGAGCGCGGCTTTCTTCGCTCTCCCAACAGCGAAGACACTCGATCTCTCCCATAAGACGTCGATGAGAGCAACGTGTGCACCGGCACCATACATGTACTAAATTTTCCATGCGGGCTTCCATCTTCATTTCGTGGCCTGTCTCGCTTTAGAGCTGCTATCATCCCCGCAGCTCTGATCTCCGTATCTGAGCGTTTCGGCTCGAATTGGTAGCCCTGATAAGACCAAACACAGCTTCCTCGTCGCTTTCACCGCTGGACTCGGAACTGCCGCTCGTCGACATGATTTCACTCAATTTCGACTGAAGACTCCGTGCTTCACGTATATTACACGAACAGACAGAAGAGTTCCAAAGCTTTTTCCCTACGTCATATCCGCCTTCTGGATACATTACAATGGCGGCACTCTGTCTCTGCGAGTTTGCGGTTTTAAAATGATTAGTACTCCTTCAAATTTTTGTTTGAAAATGAGAAAATATATCTTTTGGGTTTAATTTGGTGAGTTGTATTAATATGTATTAAAGGCAACCAAACCCGAACTTTTCCTTTAACTAAATCCCCCCCTCCTCTTTCCAATGATTATCATTATGAAATATTGATATTGGTATTTTTGTCAATTTCACAGTGGCAGTTCAGAAACTGGGCAACTATACCAGCAGAACATTTTATTTTGAAGAAAAACTTTCAATTCAAAGTCGAACGACATTTCACAGAATGTTTTATAATCCCATTTCTGAGCGCCCCATGTGACTTTCGGGAATTGACCGGAGATGTCGTTGTGCACACAGTAGATCATGGTAAGAATAGGCCTCAACTCCTCCGACAGTTTGTCGTAACAGGTGACTACATGTAACTCAGGTACCCATGGGGTTCCCGGGTGTAAAAGGGATAGGACCCTACCCATGGGGTTCCCGGGTGTGATAAGGAATACATCTTAGCTTGCTAAGGGCATTTCACATTTCACTTAACACTACCCTTAGCTTATTACTATGCTTCTGCATTTATTTCACACGGCGCCACCTATCAGCCGAAAAAGACAAATATCTAGAGGGAGATAATCCTGTTCAAAGTTGTTCTCCGTGCTGGCCAATGAAAGCGTCTGTCTGATATGCTCATCGGTTGTATCTTCAAGATGGGATCAAGCAACATGTTTGAGGAAATTGCTGAGAAGTTTCACATTGAAGCATTAAATGACGTTCAGTAGAGGACGATTGACTGTTTTAAGAAGAGTAAGGACATCTTGCTATGTTTTAGAACGGGACGAGGTAAATCATTGTGCTATCAAGCACTACCGCTCACGTTCGATGAGGCAATGATTGTTCTGTTAGGGGGTGTGTCTTTGCTGCATGGTACTCGGCGTATGACTGGTCCGATAGCCTCCTACATGGGGTCAATCATCTGTGCCCATTTTGAACACACCTAATACACGCAAAAAATCCCTGTTATCGCATGGCTACGAGTAGAAGTTTACGTATGATCGTGCCATGCGTTTGGATGATGTAAGGAATAGGACCCAACGTCGTAATATGACTGAAATATAGTTGAAAGCGATGCTAAATTATATTCACTCACTCACCCAATTCTAAGCAATGTCACCATTTATGCACCCTTCACTGCACAGTTGCGAGTACATGTACCCTTATGATTTTTCATGTGTCCCGACAATTTGGATTAAGAATTGAATACTAGTAAGGCTGATGCACAACTTCACGATTCTGTCACACGTAATAAAAAGTCGGACCAGATTGCAAGCAATTGGTAAGGTGTGCTGCAAACTTTTCCCCAAGACTCTGTCTTGTTTCCTCTTGACTCCATCGTGCGAAATCTGGAACAATCGTGAAGGTGTCCTGCAACTTCTGTCTGAATTGCAAGCGATATATATTTTCTTCAACCAATTCATTCATGTGTTAGCTCATTATCATATTATATGGAATTGACAGCCCCAACAGATATTGTCATATGACCATGCAGTGTCAATTGGATTTTCTTTAATCTTACGATGTCGCAAAATTGTCTGAAAAAACATTCTGTCAAGGAAGTCCAGAGTATTACTGTTCGACTCATTTTCTTCTGACGGAGTCCGCTCGGTGTCTACTGACCTTGAATTGTCTAAACAGTAATCTCTCTAATCATTCACTTTCCCTATCAGCCCTCCAGCTTAGGGCAGCATGGTTTGTACCATACCATGTTTTTCTGGCACAGGAGGTAAATTAAAGTGCCAAATAAATTAGGCTCTCTGATGATCCATTGTGATAACCAGTGTCTGTAGAGCCTAATTTTCAAAATTCAATTTTTTTTTGTAGTTTTGGTTAGGTTTTTGTCAGGGTTAGGGTTTTGCTAGGGTATATGTTTGTTTGGGTCATCGTCGTCGTGTGACCGATAAGGTTAGGTGCGACGTTAAACTCCAAACAACCAACTTTCCCTATCAAAATGTAATCCCCCCAAATTTTGGGGACAATTCAATCGGTGGTTCTGATAAATTTGATCACCCTATAAAATCATTGAAAGATCGAAGAAATAAACCGCACCCGTGTGGTTCCCGGGTGTTGAAAGGAATAGGACCTAACGTTGTGATAGGACTGATATATAGTTGAAAGCGACGCTAAATCATATTCACTCACTCACTCGAAGAAATAAAGCATTATGCATGATTTTGAACCAATTTGACAACTTCCTGTTCTAATAAATTTGATCACCCCCAGATTTTATGGTGGGAAATTTCACTTCCTGTGATTGAATTATTAGGGAGATTACTCTATCAATTTGTCTACAATGGTGATCAGTGCTAATCCGGTTCATATTAACCCATTTGTCATATTGTGGATGATTGTATATTTATACAGACCTGGAGCATACTAAGTGTGACCTTGAGGCCATGCAGAGACAGGCCAAGTCCACTAACGCCGAGTATGATCGAATGCTGGTTGAACACGAGAAACTCCAGGTAAACCACATCTTCATGCACAACCAATAAAATTACATGTATATATGGAGGCATACCGTATAGCATAAGAAAGAAGCTAAATTAATGGGAATTCTCACTGGCAGAAACCTTATTCTGTGAAAACAGCGACAGTTCTGTGTGAATTATATGGCATTTTCAGTTCAGTGAAATATAGCTTAGCATAATATATAGAGAATCACTCTGAATGACTTAAGATCAGTCTGAAAGGAGATGGTACGATTAGGCGGCATTTTGGTCGATACGTGGTGTGGTTGAAATAAATAATGAAAAAAATGTCCTAAAAATAATTGTGCTTAATGTAACGGAAAGAAAAAATATATGTACACAATATGTGAACGTTCCAGCTCACAGCTCAATTACATAATGATTTATAGTTATAACATGAAATTGAAATCCACAGCATGTGCTATTTCTTGAAAAAAGGGTCTAAATCGAGTCATTTAAACACACATTTAGACACGAAGGTCCCCTTGGACCAAAACGCCGTTTAACGGGTAATGTGCGGTGGCATTTCGCCACAGCTGGAAAATCTTTTTTGTCCAAATGTGTGTTTAAATGACTTGATCGAGACGCTTTTTTCACGAAATAGCACATGCTACGGATTTCATGTCTCAACTATATTCATAACGCAATTGACTTAATAAAGCTTCCACATATTGTGTACATATATTTTTTCTTGCCGTTACATTAAAAAACAATTCTTTTTAGGACATTTTATTTTTTCAATTTCAACTGCACCACGTATAGGCCAAAATTCCGCCTTATCGTATCATCTCCTTTTCAACATTTTATTTTTGGAGAATATACATATATATTTATTATATACATGTACATGGTGATGAGATAGTGAGAATTATCAAGTGAATAAAAGCGATATTTTCACTGCAGTGATATCATATATATATTCACTGTGACATATGACGAATGACGTCACAAGCAGTGAAGATATCGATATTAGCGAACAAATACATCACCATGGTCACAGTGATAGGGCAATTAACTGAAACTCAGACCGCAATGCGGTGGTCTAATGGTTAGAGTGTCGGCCTCGTAAGCGGTAGGTACTGGGTTCGATCCCAGGCCGGGTCATACCTAAGACTTGAAAAATGGAACTTGTTGCTCCCTCGCTTACGCTCAGCATTAAGAGGATAGAACAAGGACTGGTTCGCTCGGTGTCAGTATAATGTGACTTGAGTGGGGTGTCATGTCTGCCTACGGCATAATATTTCAGTGGGACAGCACTATAAAATGGCAGCATTAGATCTGCTCTGTTACAAGTAGGTACCCCTGCCCCTCCCCCTCCCCTCCCTTCCCTTCCCTTCCCCGTCGTGATATAGCTGAAAAAATGTTGAAAGCGACGTTAAACCCTATTCACTCACTCACTCACTTAACTGAAACTCCACCAGGTTTATGTGACAAAGAAAAACAAGTCAAATATTTGGGAAGGATTTGTATATTATGTGTGTCTTATGATGATCAAATTATGACAGGAAGTAAAACACAAATCGGCATAAAATGAATAAATACTCGGAATGATGACAATAGGACCGCTGGTCATGTACGCGTGCAACTACACTCTCACATAGCGACACTGACTGACCAGAGTAGGGCAGAGTGCAACACGAACTAGCGCGGAAATGACGGGTCGGCATGAAAATCAGTTATTTGGAGGACAGAGCTAACAAAATTCGTTAGATCTGCTGAATGCCATCGATACTAAAGTGCTATCACAGTGCAAGATACCCGACTGAAAGAAATTTGATTGCAGATGCAGCACGTAGAATTTGTTGACCGCCAAGTAGTCTGTGAGTGACGTCAGGGTGAAGCTATTCAATATCTCAGTGTACCTTCAGTCAAAAAGCACCACAAAATCTCAATTATTTTAATATTTCCAAACATCCAGAATAAAGTAGTACAACAGAAGTATGTAATAAAAAGAAAATCAACTGTTTCTTGACGAATACCATAAATATTTCATCATATGGGGTGAGAAAATTGGCAATTGTCCGACTTCCGTAACGTCAATATTAGATTTACGCACCACTCGCTCTGTTATTGAGTTCTTCACAGCCAGAGACTTCTGGAGACTCGCAGCATGCTGAATATGGTTCTGATACATAATAACGATGAATAGTGAAATAATCCATTGCTGGTATTGTGTATTTCTCCTGAATGAATGACTGTTGTTATGCCCCCCCTCTAACTAGAGGGGGGGGGGCATATAGCGATCGCTTTGTCCGTCCGTCCGTCCGAATTTCTTGTCCGCGCGATATCTCGGTTAATAATTGATGGACAGGATTGAAACTTGCATGGAATGTGGCCAGTGGCTCATAGTTGTGCAGCGTAGAGTTTTTTCCGAGTTCCGGTATCATTTTCAAGAGTTATGGCCCTTTTTCTGAAATCTCTGTGAGTGGGACTTGTCCGGGCTGGATCTTGGTTAATATTGTATGAACAAGTATGAAATTTGCATGACCTGTGGTCAGTGCCCCACAGTTGTGCAGCGTAAAGTTTCTCCCTGTTCCGCCTATATTTTCAAAAGTTCTGGCCCTTTGTTCCTGAAATCTCCGTGAATTGGGACTTGTCCGGGCTGGATCTTGGTTAATATTGTATGGACAATTATGAAATTTGCAGGGTATGTGGTCAGTGCCCTGTAGTTGTGCAGCGTGAAGTTTCTTTGCGTTTCGCATATATTTTCAAGAGTTATGGCCCTTTGTTCATCAAGTCTTTGTGAATTGGGACTTGTCCAGGCTGGATCTCGGTTAATATTGTATGGACAAGTATGGAATTTGCAGGATATGTGGTGAGTGCCCTGTAGTTGTGCAGTGTGAAGTTTCTCCGCGTTTCGCGTATATTTCAAGAATTATGGCCCTTTTGTTCTTGAAATCTTTGTGAATTGGGACTTGTCCGGGCTAGATCTCGGTTAATATTGTATGGACAATTATGGAATTTGCATGATATGTGGTCAGTACCCCATAGTTGTGCAGCGTGAAGTTTCTCTGCTTTCGGTTATATTTTCAAGAGTTATGGCCTTTTGTTCATCAAACCTAAATGAATGGGATATATTTATTTGTCCAAAGCACATTCCAAAGTAGATCACATAGGTCCTGAAGTATGAAATTGCCCCAAAAAGAGTGAATTGGATGCAAAATTCAAAGTTCACGATCACTTCATAATTTCACCACAATATACTCCCAAGGAATGTAGGTCTCATAACCAGGTCACATTTTTGAATTTGGCGTAAGTCCCGGGTGGAATATGTACATGTATTATGCGAGGCATGCCGAAAAAAGTGACTGAAACAGAATTTTTATAATTAGCCAAATTAGGCCTCCACAGACCAATACAAAACAGAACAATGGTGGAGCAGTGTCGGATTAAAGCGGAAGGGGGGCATACAATTGAGCAATCTCTGATTGCTTCCTTGCTGCGTTGTAATTCATATAAACCCATATGTTGTAAAAAAAAACATGTTTTCCGCATTTTTGAAAACTAAAAAAGCAAACCAATGGCAGCCATATCATAGCAGTAATTGATCCCCATGACGCTCTACAATGCTCCAAGTGAAGTCTATTTTTCCAAATTTTACTTTGGGGTGGGGGTGGGGGGGTGGAGAGATGCCCCGGACCCCGCTAGAATGATGCACTTATTCAGCATGCATTGCTAGAACTTAGGTTTCACATTTCCTAAACTCGCACCTGCCAGAAATCCTGCATGCGTATGGGTCTGAGGTAAATGTGTTAATATTCTGTCGTAGTTGCTTTTGAACACAATATCTACATCTGCACGAGTCCAGGCAATCCATAAATCCTCGCAGAGGGTTTACCTGGACCTTTTTGGTGATTTTTATGAGTTCTCGAGTCATTGCGTTTATTACACAATCTCGTACATTTCATCCTCGCGGTTGTTTTGAATTAGCGTGTCGGTATCGGAAACCTGTGATTTTCGCTTCGACACCCGATGTCGATTTCAGCCTAACTTGAAAGGTAGTCTGGCTGGCGATGAAATTCAAACCAGTCAAAACTCAAACCTCGCTGAGGATTGGCCTGATGAGCTGCTTTAGCGCACTTACTGATTGGTTTGGTTAAGTGGAAACCTCTCGAGCTATTTATATCCAGAACTGCTACACTGGCTTGCGAGGATGAATTATCTAAGGAGCAAATTGAGCTAAACTTGATTCCTGAAAAAACACTGCTTCATGAGGACCTCTTCATCCAGATTTGCATTAGCAGTGGTCGAAACGTGAATAATTCTTATTTGCTTGTGAACACAATACCTAACAGAAGCATTGAGCTGGTCTCGGTCTTCAGAACCTTTTGAGGGCCTCTAGGTCGATTTCACTCTGTACTGACTTATTTCTTTAGAACACGGGTGAAAAATGTGAATTGAGTTAAATTGAAATTATTTTTTTATATTTCCAGAAGAAACTGTCTATTGCGGGAGGAGACATGGGAGAGGAGACGAAAAAAGACAATTAGTGACGATCTCACCTGAACAATACAACTCCTGTGATTACCTGTTCACCGGATTGCAACAACAACAATGGACAAAGCTTCTTGTATCGGCTCATTTCTGTCCCTTGTCTCTGCTGTGTTATTCAATATTGGTAAATTTGTGACAGTCAAATTGAGAATTGCGAAAGGAAATTGAAGAAAATTTCTTACACCAGTACAAATTCGACATTTGTTTGCATTCGTCCTCCTGATCATTGCAAATTGACGTTTTCTGATTGTTTGATATTTGTGAGAATCCGACATGTATGCGCAAAGATTTTGTGTAGATAATGTTATTTTAACATGTACTTTGTTCATGCATTTTTTGAGTCAATTTCAATTTTACCGGATGTGAGCTAAAATAGGAGTGGTTTATATCAATTAATGCTGCAGGAACTAAAAAAAAGGATTAGTTGAGAAAACTTGGATCAGTTCAAATTTGTGCACTTACCTAATATATATTGATTTTATGACAGTGCATATTCTTTAATTATTGATTCATTTTTTGTTGTGCATTAATGCAATTGATCCGACTTTTATATAGAGACTGTATAAAGTATATTTTGTTAGCTCTTCCAAGAAAGAGCTATAGATTCCTACTATAGGTATGGTAGATATGAATAACGAGGATAAATTATTAGACGGAAGGTTGTGCGATTTAGGATTTTGCTGATCGTGGATAAACGAATGTGGAGGTCTGGTCCGCGAATACATATACTGTATGCGTAACATAATATCAATGTACTACTATCACACCTTCGATAAAGCCAACAATATGTCTTTGGTTTCTGATTCACGTGTGCATCCTGAACCATGCAGGTCAGCGCTGTATTTTTGCAAAAACAAATTCAACAAAGTTATCTCCCTTGACCAAGTTTGAGGCTTGATGTGCAGGAACAAGGATAGACCTAGGTGAATTTTCGTGCTATATTCTGATGTTTTGAAGATGGGTTCGCTAATGAACCAAGGGTGGTCTGGTGTATGAAGATGTGCTCATTTCTGCTGAACGATGCCTTTATTCTGAGAATATCAATATCATAACATAGTGGTTCCTGGGTGATATAATATCATGGTTGATAAAATATCATGGCATATAGCATTGGGCACACCGGTTCTCATCATATCACCGAACTTAGGCAACATGGAGTCTGGTCCAAACTCAGATGGGTGACCGGGTGCTGTACTGTCTGGACTGATCAGTGTCCAGGAAAATAGGACTTTGGGCGAAAGTCTCCCTGAGACGTGTAGGCACCATTGACGTCATGACATGACTGAAAAATTGTTAAAAATGACATTAAATCCTACTCAATCACTCACTATAATATCATGGTTGATATTTGGAAATGACCTCTCACTTGTATACTGATATATGCATGTCTCAATGCATTTGCTTATATGCTTTGTTTAGAATAGCACACTTTAACAAGCTATACGAAGCCTGAAAGTAAGCACCTGACATTTCTAATAAAACCCCCTGCAAATCAGAATGAGATAGCCCGTATTTGTGTACAGATATCATGAGTGGAAAGGTCATGGCATGTGCCATATCCTCTGATGGGGGTGATATATGAGTGTCCTGTGCCTTATTTTCAGGTCTGCGATACCCCACAAAGCGGGCACTGAACGACAAACTTTTATGTGCAGACTAGTATTATTTTTGTATGATCTATTTTATGACACTTCATTAAACTCTTAGTTACTTGGTGAGAACTTTTGTCTTTATATTATCACAGTATCGCTGATGCTGACCCAGAACAGCATTCTAACGGTTTCACGGGGAGTCACTCTCATTCTCTATCACGCTCCTAAATTTTTCACCAGGAGAGCTTTTAATCACTCTCCTCAAAACTGCCAATACACTGGAGAGTGATCTTCATGATATTGGAGAGAGTGAATGACTCGAGCAAAACAAAATCCAGGAGAGTGATCAACCGCTCTTGCAGACTTAAAAACACAAGAGACTGAAACCAATCGTTAAATGATCGACCGGAACAGCACAATAAAGGGAGAAAACTGAGGAAATTTCTGGACTTGCACAAAATTCAAGTTAATTCTTTAATAATAGAGCTGCGTTAACAGTTCTGGCAGGTGCATCAAGATAGGTTCACCGCGCTTCGTTCATTCTGTCTCTTTCCCAGCTTTTTATACGCCCGCCCAAAAGGCGGACGTATTATGTGATGGCGGTTTCCGTCCGTCTGTCCGTCCGCCCGTCTGTCCGTCCCCCGTGTCCGGTCTATATCTGGAACAGTTTTCTATTTACAGTTCCAATTTTTGGTGAGTGGATACCCTACGGGGAGACGATGTGTCGCATACCAAAATGAAGGTCGAGGTCACAGGTCAAAGGTCACAGGCCTAAAAAACAGGAAATCACTGAAGTGTTCGTGTCCGGTCTATATCTATGAACGTTTTCTATCCACAGTTGCAATTTTTTGTGAGTGGATACGCCAGGTGGAGACGATGTGTCGCGCACCAAAATTGAGGTCGAGGTCAGAGGTCAAAGGTCACTGTTGCCAAAAATCAGGAAATCATTGATCGTTGAGTTTTCTATCTACAGTTCTAATTTTTGGTGAGTGGATGCCCTAGGGGAGGGACGATGTGTTGCATATTAAATGTAGGTCAAGGTCAGAGGTCAAAGGTCAGTGTGATCGAAAAATCAGGAAATCATTAAAAAATTTTAATTTTTTGTGAGTGGATTTAATAGGCGGAAATGAAGTGATGCATACCAAAAATTAGGTCAAGGTCAAAGGTCACTGACCCCAAAATTAGGAATTTTTTAGAAATAACGTTTTTTTTTGGCGTCAGTAGATACATTAGAGGGACACAATGTGTCACATACCAAAATGTAGGTCAAAGGTCAAGGTCACTGTGACCCCAAAATCGTGAAATAGTTAAAAATCATGATTTTTTTGTGTCCATTGAGAAATTGATGGGAGACGGTTTGTCATGTACAAAATTAGGCCAAGGTCAAGATCAAGGTCACTGTGACCCCAAAATCAGGAAATTATTAAAACTCATGATTTTTTTGTGTGCATTGATAGATTGAGAGAAGACGATGTGTTGTGTACCAAAATTGAGGTCAAGGTCAAAGATCAAGGTCACTGTGACCCCAAAATCAAGAAATCATTATCATTAAAAGTCACATTTTCTTATGCCTGTTGAAGACGAGGTCGTGTAATGCGATGTTGCGTTCTGTCCATTCATCCATTAACATTTGTTACCCCTCAGCCCATAGGGCTGTGGGGTCTTGTCGTTGCCATGTACGTACGTCCGTCCGTCCGTCAACATGTTCTTGTCCGCTGAATATCTGCAGATGTATGAAGTCGGGCCCGACCAAACTTTGGTGAGAGCTTCCTGAATGTTGACTGATTAAATGATTAGATTTTCAGGTGGCTATGATGATTTCATGATTTTTAATTATTTTTTTTTATTATTTATTGATGGCTCAGCTTTTGCACTGCTATCTATGCCCATCAACATGTTCTTGTCCGCTGAATATCTGTAGATCTATCAAGTCGGGCCTGACAAAACTTCGGTGAGAGCTTCCTGAATGTTGACTGATGAAATGATTAGCTTTTCAGATGGTTATAATTATTTCATGATTTTTTATTTTTTTATTATTTATTGATGGCTTAGCTTTTGCACTATTATCTATGCCCATCGGGAACCCTTGGTTGCATGTTTCATTGTGAATTTTGAAGGTTCCCTGATACAAGAAAGATTCTCATTGAATGAAGGACAACATTTTTCTTTAATTTTGCTATTAAATCATTCTATTCTACATCATATGTTTTATCCTAAAACTTTTGCATGAACCATATTTGTGTCCACACATTTAACTGGTACAACATTTTTATCAATTTTTGTCACCAAACATGTTACTGTACCTTGGAAATTATTTAAAACGAGTGATTAGGAGAGCCCATTTTTAGCCTGACTGGGCAATTTTGAACCAGTTTGTATACCTGAAGTTTATGCCCCCCCCCCCCCAAAATGATAAGGGTGGGCCTGTGTCAATCAGTGTGTTTACTTGTAATCAGACTTGTGCAATGCATAAATTGCCACTGATAAAGCTACACTTTCTTGCATGCTGTAATCCCAGCACACCACTCGCATGAAACCTATGTCTCTTTTATATGGTGTCCAGGGATTTTTTTCAGGTTCCGATCCCAAACTCTCAGTTCCTTCTCGTAATTCATTATTGAGGGTCCAATTTTTGAAAGTGAATTTCGGCGCAAATAGCCGGTGATCACTCACAAAACAGAGGTTTATTAACATGAAATTCAATACCCAGCTATGCAATCGGATCGATATTGAGGATCCCAGAGGCTTTTTCTAGTATTTCCTTCAGAAATCCTTTCAAATTGAACAACAACAACACTTTCGTTTTTTGTTTCATTTGAGTTTTGGGCGCCCATATGTTTTCCGAAACTAAGTTGGCTCTAGATGCAGCCCTGATCTTAATTGACTAAAAAAAAAAAAACAGGCTGAGGGGTCCACGCACCTTTTAGGTGCTTGCCTGCAATTCATGTTGTCCATGCGATAGCTCTAGTTTTAAGGTATGGATTGGTACCAAACTTTGAGTATACCTTACTCGCATGGCAAAGTGGAGCCATACATATGACATCAATTTGTCAAAGGTCTAGGTTGCAGTCCCCCAAAACTGAATCCAGCATAGCTGACTAAATGTGTGGGAATATTGTTGGAATATCCGAAGTTCTTTCCCCTGCATTTATATGGTATTGCCCTGTGAAGTTGTCTTCCATGTTTGAAACGCTTCATTTAGTTAAACTGTTGTGAAATAAAAACCATACATTTACTAATTTAACGGGTAGAGGAATCCTTTATGAACTTCACACCTGTTTATTAACTCAAGAACAAAGGTTTACTTCATCACTTTCTTCTTCCTTCATGAAAAATTCTCTCGTCTGAAAGGAATCCATTTGCAGGAAAACTATTATTTTCTTGTGTTTGACTATTGTCGATATCAGTGTGGGATATGTGAGCTCTCAGCTCTTGCTTCAAGGTCAACTAGTTATCAAGAGTTAAGCTCATTTTAGTTTATCATTCAATATAAGATGTGATATATGTTACATTCTCATAAGCAAAAAATTGTAGACCTTTCTCTGGATTGCTACATCAATTGGAATCAAGGCTATTAAACAACCTTGAAATTTGAACCAATGTAATTTCAGATATACGGGCGTATATTGAAGCCCCTTGGGCTCTTGTTTAACTTTGGAAATATTTTTAATCGAGTGGGTGAGTGAGTGAATATGATTTAACGTCGCTTTCAACTATATTTCAGTCATTTAATCGATGATAACTGAACTATTTTTGACCCGAACTTGCCAAACTATAATAAATGTAAGATTAATGGTCCTTTCGTGGAACAGTAGGGTGATTTGACGATATATTCATCACATGTACATCAGTTCAGCAGGTAAACCACCCCATGAACTGACCGTCACAATGCACCAGATGTTCCTATCGGTGCAGCTCTGTGATGTTTAAGGATTAACTTGATTATTGTGCAACTCGGGAATTGCTACTCCTCCAGCCTAACCATATGCATCCCCGCGAGCCAGTGTATCGATCGATCTGTTGGGATCGATACACACTGGCTTGGTTAGTTTACCCATACCAGTTCTGGATATAAATAGATCGAGGGGTTTCCTCTACATCAAACCAATCAGGAAACGCGCTGAGCTAGCTGATTACACCAATCCGCTGGGAGGTATGAGATGTAAAAGATTCAAATTTAATTGTTGGCCAAACTACTTTGAAGTCGGGCTGAAATCGACATCGGGAGTCAAAGCAAAAACCACAGACTTGGGAGACCGACATGCTGATTCAAAACAAGCACGGGTGATGAAATGTACGAGATTGTATGATAGAGGCATCGACTCCAGAACTCTTCTGAATCACCAAAAAAAGTCCAGATAAACCCTCTGCAAGGATATAGGATTTACCTGGACTTGTGGAAATGAACCATGTGATGAAACAAGTGATGCTTCAATGTCTGCTACTCTTCAACAGCTTGGCCGAGAATAGCGGTCTGTGTTATCAGTCTGGCCTTGGAGACCCGAATAAACCACAGGTGAAGAGCACAAATATCAACAACAATAATTGTAGTCATAATAAATAATTTATTTCTCCTCTTTTGAGAAGTGGTCTCTAAGATGCACATCAGAAGTTGGACTAATGAAAACAGCACGGGAATATTTATTCTTTCCTGCTACGTAAGTGTAACCTAGTTAACAAATGTAATGAACTCGCTAATAATTAGCATCCACATGATACTATGAGATCACATTTCCGTTGAATCGGTGAAGCTATGATCCGGACGATCCAGCTTTGTCCAACATATGCTACTTAATTTATTAAACAGTAACACAATATAATGCTGTAGTTAAGCCAAAATCTCATTGCATAGTATTGCATTTATACAATTAATGTGCAATTGACTACTTGGATCATTTCTGGGACCATTCGCCTGTACTAGTGTTATTTTAGTGTAATCCGGACTACTGAATGACGTACACCCTGCATGGTCACACCAGTGTATAAATATATGGAATTACTCTTAATTATTGAAATCACAGGAAAGTGCTATTCCTCCATCCCAGAAATTATCACGTGATCGAAACATGAAGATGACAAAATGGTAGAAAACATGGTCGAAATGTAGTAGAATATTATGGAGTTCGGTAAGAGGCCACTTTGGGGAAACAGAAAAAGGGGTCCCCCAAGGCAGGAGGTTGTTTAAAGCGATAGTAAACCCTCTGACGAAGTGAAGGTCAAAGGAAAGACAAATTTCAACTGTATCCAAATAAATTTTTACTTCATTTATGCAATTTTTTCTTACCGGGAAAAAAGTACTTAAAGGTGAAATGCAAAGGTTTTCATATTTTCCTATTTATATTCTTCGCGGGCTAGTTAATGATGGAAATATCAGCCCAAATACTCTGTTTGGTTTTATTTGAAGTATTTTGTCTCCTGGTAGCTTTTGAAAAGTGCTTCAAAATTGGCATCTCAAGCCCGGCCGATTTCAGAAATTAAATCCGCATCGCTTATCTGCCCTTGTTTGACGTTCGTTTGTGACGTCACATCAGACCATCTGGCCGGGCGTCAATACTTGTAACGTTCAGTCTCCGGGCGGCTGGTCTGACGTGACGTCACAATCAAGGAAAGATAAGCGATGAGGTTTTGCAAATCTGAATTCAGCTGTGCTAGGGGTACCAATTTTTTAAAAGATTCTAGCAAACAAGATAATTCAAATTAAACCAAGTAAAGTAGATAGACTGGTATTTCTATCATTATTCAACCTATATAAAATGTGAAAAAGAGAATCTAAAAACCTTTGCATTTCACCTTTAACTTTTGTATGTTAACTCATTAAGTACCAAGTCAATCTGAATCTTGCATTTACTTTCATCGATTTTGGTGAAACATGCACATTGGAACAGTGGGTCTGTGTTGAAACTCAAAGTATACACACCTTAAGTTTGAGTCAAGTATTAGAAAGTGCATACAAAGTTTGAAATATACGTATTAAGGCAGTGTGATGTCACCGGACCTAGATATGATCACAACAGACCACCATAGAATACCATGCTTTATTTGCAGTTTACTCTGTGTAATAAAATTGAAAAAAAAAAAAAAAATGAGAACTATTTTCAGACACTGTTTCCAATGGTCTTTCATTTGATGTAAACTTTACTTGAGGGTTTACAATCACTTTAAATTAACAAAAGTAATTTAACATAGAAACCCCCTGTGGTCCATAAAGACCAGTGGTTGCTCAATAAAAGGTGGCCATAAAAGCAAGTTTGACTGTACAAGTCCTGTTTTTGTATCATCCTTCTATAAACTTTCGATTCTAGTAAATTTGATCAACTCCCAAATTATTTTGGGCTGGGATAACTCAATTCCTGTGAGTGAATTATTTGATAAATCACCATAAACTCTGACACTCCTATTGTCTATCAAACACTACAACTTAATCAACTGGTGCAAATCTCAGTATAATTCATACATAGAATATCACACATTCCCACTGAAATGTCCAGCATTTTCGTAATGCCAGCTGTAGACTTCAGCTATATAAACAACTTTGTACATTGTTTGGCCACACCAATTTTATTATTATTATTTTTTTTAAAGATTGGTGGTAATAATAAAAATAACAGTAAACTGGACATTTGAAATTCGCCCATTCTTTCTGTGGGTAGATCGTCTGGTCTATTTATTTATTATTTATTTTATTCTCACTTCCAGTCTTGAAAAAAAATAATTAAATGATACTGCCAGTAAAACAAACAATAAAATTGATATGGCCTTATTCTCAATCTATCATCGAATCTTCTACATACACATGTACAATTCTCACCGGATTTATACAAAGATTCACCTTCGTGGAATATTAACGCAGTTGGCAAATCGGAACCCTGATATATGTTATCACGACAACACGTCACAGAGTGTCGTCAAATCTCAAAGCTTTCAACACACAAGTACAATCCGTTATACAATGTAGCCAATCAGCTGCCAGTATTACCACTTCCGTTCTGTCCATTTCAAACCTTTCTGGCCCAGTGAGTCTATCAACATCCAGGATTGGAATGTCCATTCACTGTCTGTATTGTGCAAGTCCTAGGCAAAATTATCAGTTCGAAACTCCTAGAAACTGCACTTGTACATGATGTAAGGATCCAACTAACATTTTCAGGCATGAGAGCAATTAGTTTTTCGATGTCCCCAAAGCAATATTGTGGCAAAAATCTATTTTACCAAACAAAAGCCCCAAGTATGATATCAGTTAGGTTCTATCAGAAGTAAACGAACTTGAAATCTGCATCCTTGCCCGAGACTATAGCTAAAATGCATTGGCCACCGCTTCTCTGCTTATAACACACGAAGTGACTTAGTTTCGCCCCAAGATTGGTACAGGTCATGTTCGCGCAGATTCAAAACAAAAATCCAATATTGTATCATGGGAGATGAGCTGATGCTGGAATTTGAATACTCGGCCTATGAAATGTACATAATTAGTCTCGCCCCGGATCCTCCGCATGGCGACTTTGCTTTCCATCTTGTACGTGTAAGCGCTAGCTGTACAAGAGTAGTGGTGTAGACTGAAGAGTGCCAGTGCCGTCTAGCTAGTCCAATCTGATGATGCACACTTCTAGTTCATTAGCTTCTGGCTATACCCATTATGCACAACACAGGTCTGAGATTTTGCTCTGCAGCCAAATTTGGCTTCTGTTAGCCAAAATTACCCACAAGGCTACCTACAGGAGTTGCCAGTCTGTTGCCATGGATTCTAATTCCATGCCAACAGTAGATTAATTATTACGCACGAGATTCCCAGTCACAATGCAATGATTGCTTTTGTTTCACTACCGGTACTTTTCATTAGTTGGTTTACTGGATTTTTATGTTCAGATGTCGGACAACTTCGGAGACGGGAATAAAAATAAAAGATGACTTATCTTATTGAAGAGAACTATCATTTGAACAAGGAACGTGATGCTTGATTGTGGTTGTTTATTATTGGTGAGCATTCAGTGGGCTACAGTAAAGTAGGTATTATTTCAGACCAAATATCATAATTCATTCTTCAAAGTATGTAATAAAAAAATATGAATTTAAATTTGTTTCAAATTCTGGAAATAAATTTGAAAAAAACTGATCTTATCAATATTATTTTCTTTCCCTCTACCAACTTAAATTTGAAATTATTTTAATTGATCGAAATGATTTTTCGGTGTGGACGTCAAACTAAAAAAAAAAGGGTCTTACCAACACACTTTATAGATAAACATGAATATCGAGATGAAAAGACGATTAAGGTTTATACACAAGATAATACAAAATCAATATGTAACAGTATTTAAAATTGGTACAGAACCGTTATTCCAATTTAAGAAGAGATAAAAATAGATACATAAATTACTCCGCTGAGCTTAACAGCTGTCTGGAATACACAGGCCAAGCTGTGACTCGACACTATTTGGCATCTGGTAATCGAAATCAAAATAGACAAATATGCTGATTAAATTTAGGAATAAGTACTATGGTAGGAATGAAAACAGAATGTCTCTTCGGGTAAAATATTATACCAACTTGAAGTCATCTTCATAATAATTATACCATCATTATAGCTTGAAGGGATATTCCTGTACACATTTGTACAGCTGTCAGATGTATGGTACCAGAAACATTTCAATTCCAGCAAGAATGAGATTCACTGTTATGAGAGCATATGTATAATCACCTATGTTCTGAGATTCCAAATTCTCAAAATCTTTATGAACATAATATGATCACGATTCAGACGAGTATAGTACCATACCAACACATCGTCTAGATTTCAGAATCACACAGAACAGATTTTAATATGGTGATGCTGGTGCATCTATAGTTATCCCTCTAAATAAAGGGAGATAACTTCTGACCATCGGATTGCACAGCGTCAAGTTTTGGATAGTCCCAGTGTTTGTCCATGATATTCCAGTAATACCTCATGGAATATCAGTAATATCAGAAGTTAATGAAAACTCCTGGTAATATTCATTGCCGTTATTATCTCATGACCATAAGATGATTGGGTCATTGTTTTCGTCCTTACGTTCTCTCTGCCTTAATGAATTATGCTCCTTTCATGGACTTAAGCCAAGCAAGGACAGGTATGAATTTGTGGAGATGTACTAACAGTTCATTTTCATTTTACTTTCAAATGTGGACTCATTCTCGAATATTTACACAAATTATTTTCATAAATTGATGATTCAAAACTTTATAATTCATACACCTAGCAATCTTCTGTTTAACTATAGCTACACATGATATCTAAGTGTGATTTTTTGAAAGCCTAAAGCACGAAAGTCTTTAAAAAATCACAATGGATACGATTAACTAGTACGCCACAGTCTGACACTGCCGAATACTGCAGCATTAAAACATAAATCTCAAACATACATGTACAAGCAACGAGAATAGAATGCACTACATGTATATATGCGATAAAAATATTAAAGATGAAATGCAAAGATTTTCAGATTTTCATTTTTATGCTCTTCACTGGTTAGTTAATGATGAAAATATCAGCCTATTTACATTTTGGGGTTTTCTCTGGAGTATTTGGTCTCCAAGCAGCTGAAATCCGCATCGCTTATCTGCTCTTGTTTTACGCTGGTTTGAGACGTCACATCAGAGCACTTGGACGGACGTCAATACTTGAAATGTTCAGTCTTCGGGAGGCTGAATGACATATAGCAAGAAAGATAAACAACGATGGTTTGCAAATCTGAAATTAGCTAGGCTTGGGGTACAAGCCCTTTAAAAGCTTCTAGCCGACAAACTACTTCAAATTAAACCAAGCGATGTAGATAGACCAATATTTCTGTCATTATTCAACCAATATATAAAAGAGAATGTAAAAACCTTTGCTTTCCACCTTTAGACACAAAAGGGACTGAACAACATAAAATAACAACCGTGCCTGGTAAAAACAACACTTCACATTCACAGCAACGAATGGACCATATACATGCTATGTTCATATGACATTGGACAGGAGTTAAAACAGTTTATTACGTCTACATGTAAAATTGATTACTGAACACATGTTCATGTCTATCACATACACCATTAAATATAACGAATATATTTCTCAAAGATGGCCACGTCAACTAGTACTGTCAACGGAAACAGGATTTTAATGTTGGATCTCTGAATAGAATAGACATTCCATAAGGAGACAAATATATAGACAGACAGTACCATCGATGCATCTTCATACCGTACCCAAGTCTACTTCTCTGTTTACACTTCCAGTTAGCCCTTGATTGATCTCACCACCTTTAGTTTTGCAAAACCCGAGGCATAAATTTCACCTACAATCCAGAGATGAGCCAATCAGAACCTACCCGACGACTGTGTGTAGGGCGACGTACGCATGTCTCTCGGTAGCTGTGTGTTTTCCTAATGGTGGTAGGTTTGGCCAGATACATAGAACAGCCAATTAATAGCCCACTCATACAGCCCATTTCGAAAATTCAAATTGATTTGAGGAAAATAACATTTTGTGTCTATTTATAAATTCTTTTGAACAAATCTAGTGACCCGATTTGTCAAGGCTACTTCAAAGTGGTAACGGAGAAGTCGACTTGGAAATGAAGATGCATCGATGAACTGTGGTAATCTCGAGGCAGTGCGAGAACAAGTTTGTCATTGATAGACATCAGTGGGCGTAGAGAGGTGGGGATCGTAAGTGGCAATAGAGGACAATTTTTGTTATCACTTGGACCAGTGAATGTTGATGGTCAGCAATCACTCTTGTCAAGTGAATTTTCTTGTTTACTTCAAGATGTAAAAGTTTGTCCCCTGACTGACTATATACAATAAATGTTTTTGCCCATCCACAATTTAACTGTGGTATCACTGGAAAATTACTGTTACGACATGCTATTTCACCAAGAGATTTTGACGTGTGATGATGAATGAATCAAAAGTTATTAATCGGTATGCAAGAGCAAGCTTTTTTACCTCCAGTTTAGAGAGGAACACGTAGGTTTTCCTAACCGTTCAGGCGTCCGAAATCTGCTCATGCTTGCAGAATAGAGCATACTGTATCACCATATATGCAGAGACGTGAGGTAGACAGATGTTTGTGGAGTGAAATCTGTGGTTGCTAACAGGAAATATTGAGAAAAACACGTTTAACTAACCATGGCAAGATTTCCCCTATTCTTTCAACAAGAGGACAAAGTGTCAATTTAGAACGAGTAAAACAACAGGGGCAGAGACAGGAACAGGTCACAACCGTAACTCACATAAAATACATATATGTACCAGTAATGCACCATTCACAACAGCCACCGCACCTGCATGACTGTCAGACAAATTAACACAAGGCTCAACAGAAATATATTAACTAACTCTTAACAGACAAGCAACACCAAATAACAGCAAATGAAAGACCTAGAACGTGAGAGGAAAATAGGTTAACACAACAATTCACAAAATCATGTGTCATGGCTTGTTCTAAATTATGCAGGAATCGGTCTACAGTGCATGGGCGCTGCCAGGATTTATTGAGAGGGGGGGCATTTCTCAAATTTAATTATAAGAGGGCCTGAAAGTGTCCAATCCAACATGGGAAAGTTATATTTGTTTTGAGTTGACATGCAATCGTTCTCACAATCACCCCTCCACCCCCCCCCCCCCCAACCCCTTACACCGACGACAACTATGCTTAAGTTCTCTAATAACTTCACTAACAGGATGTGAATCAATGATAAATTGTTAGATAGCTACGTTAACTGAGAACTTTCATTCATTCACCATGACATTAAATACCGGTGCCGGGACAAGTTCTGGACATTTGTGTCGTCATTATTGAACCAACCTCCTAAATTGCTACGGTATCGCCACTGATTATGACATGTTCAACTTTATATAAAGAGGACATATCAGTATAGGTTTCAGATTCCGCTTCGACTGACCTCGGATACTTCACCCCAAATTTGCTCATATTACTAACTTATCATGATCACTATATAACTTTGGCGTTTTCCTTCAGACACAAAACATGGTAAAGAGTATAAAGCTACATCTAACTGCAACAGATATACGAATGGCTCTCGAGTACACCAACTTTAAGTATGAGTTAACAGTATATTCTATCAAAATGGATATGCACACCGACACCTACGACGTAGTCCCAGACACTCAAATGTACATGAATATGAACGATAAGGGCCTACATAGTAAAATACTGTTGGACAAACCAATATCTCTAGAATATATCAAATGCCTTGTACATCGAAAACTTTACAGTAAGACACACCTCATATAATGGGCAGAAAACACCTCATATATAGCACATGTATACTATTTACTTTATACAATGATACGTCCGATATATCTGCATGTGTAAAGAGGTCCAATATAAAAGTACATCGTAATATCCAGTAAAGTCCTCACATAACCCTCTGTTAGACAGTGGGTATATATAGTACAGGTGTATGTGGCTCACACTATGTACAAGACCAACTGACTGTACAGATATGCAACTAACTGTACAGATATGCAGCTAAATGTACATATATGCAGCTAACTGTACACATATGCAGCTAACTGTACAGATGTGCAACTGACTATACAAATATGCACTGTCCCTCCTAACTGTACAGATTTGCACTGTCCCAAACCCTAGAAAGACTGGGAGGAAATCAAACTACACAATCATACTTGTATATCATTAAACGCTAACCCGCAGACACTATCAAGATTTCTCGGTTTCACTTTTCATGGCGAGTTGAACAGCCTCAAGAACGTTGTGCGTGACATATTTGGGCTGTTTGAGGTCCAGGTCTATAACAAAGTCCCTGTGGTTGTGGTTGGAGGGGCGTGTGCCACGGATGGTCACAAAATCGCGGTCCTTGGAGTAGACGCCCGTGCTGACGAGGATGGACTCGCAACTCTCGGCGAACTTCACCTCGTCATCTGGTTGAACTTCTCTCTGTAAGGAGATTTCTCTTACTTCCTCCTCCTCGCTCTCTTCCTCCTCCTCAGCCGTTTCTAGCGAGCTCGCCATATTCGTACCCACCTGCTGGGACACTACTTGCTGCGTCTGTTTCACCATCTTCGGGGATGAGCGCTTCTGCTGGGACAATTTTCTTTTCTGCAGGTAGCGGTTGTAAAGGTTGGCGCCATAAATATCAGTTTCGGGGTTATCTCTGCAAAGAGAAGCAAGTTCAGCGATATTAATCTAGTCAAGTCCATGTACATGTTTACGAGTATTATCCATAAATTGGGAGGGGGGGGGGGGGCATTTGGCTTTATGTCACACTCAGGGTTGTTTCACTCATATGGTGACAGTCAGTTTGGTTGGTGGAGGAAGCCGGAGTACCCGGAGAGAACCACTGCCCGTCGGCAAGTCCATAAATTCAGTACCACTGTTAATGGAAGCTATAATTCTATGAATTCACATACACTTTTAAGCATCATAAATATGCATGGCTAAAGAGAAATTGAACTCCCTTGTTCCAGCACAACTTCTGGGCCAGGAACTTTTAACCATGTCCGTCAAAGTCAAAATCTCAATATTCACAACAACCTCATGTACACAGAGGATGATTGCGAGACTACAGGGGATCTTCAGGACAAATAACTCAAGGTGAATAGTGCGGCAAACATTTTACCCAGTGACCTACCCTTATCTCTTTACTGTACATACCTGTGGTGTTTACCAAAGAAAAAACATGAAAAAATGTACCAGTTTTCATTTTAGATATTTCTCTACATACTCGTCCGTCTAAATGGCTCCATAATTTGGAGATAAATATGAAAAATGCCTTTTCTTGATAGAAATGTCGGTAACTGTGAGAATTGGAAGCAAAATAAAAAATACCAGGAGAACAACAAAAGTGGGCTTTCACATGTGAAAATGTGGCATATGTGTAAATTGTTTTCCAATAATTCAGCAATCAAGCACAGTAAATTGCAGTTTGACACTACAAACATGGCAGTGTGACCAACGTCACAGGACCCACGAAGTAGGGTAGGCATTAGGACTCCGACGCGAACTGAACTCTTGGAAATCCCCCACCCCCAAGTTGAAATCCTGCCAATATTTAGACGGGCACAGCCCAAGTCAGAATCACCAGTGATTTTCATCTAAAATCACCAGAAATTCTCACCAAAAGTAGGTCAGCTCAGAACTTGCTGGTAACAGTTCCCTAATGCACCCTCTTGCCAAAAATCAAGGTTCTAATGTCAACGGTTCTCCTTATTTTGCCGACAAAATGAGAGCCTACTTCGTAGGAAATTCACTAGTTACAAATTTTGTCGGTGACCTATGTTGATAATTTGGATAAAGACTCCCCATCGTAGTAGCACTATGATTTTTCTTCAAATTTTTCAAACAAAGCGCTTTGAAGAGCCCCGCACTCATTATCTGCAGTCATTGGTACGTTATTGCTAGGGAGTCAATGGCGTAAAGGGAGACAACTTTTCCAACGTGACATCATCACAAATATTTGCCACCTCAACTCCACAGAAATTCGAAAAATCCATATTTTTCTTTCCGAAGTTAAGATCATAGAATATAAGATCTGATCCGTAGTTCAGACATTTTCAGCTTTTTCAGTCTACAGTACAATCTATTCTAAGTTCCTACGAAGTAGGCTCTCATTTGCAAATTGTCCAGTAATGAGTGAGTTGGCAAAATAAGGAGAACCGTTGACATTAGAACCTTGATTTTTGGCATGAAGGTGCATTAGGGAATTGACTTACTTTTGATGAAATTTGACCTACTTAGGTGACCTATAACATTACGCTTGGACCTCCAAGTCATCTTCCTCACCCTACTTCATAGGTCCTGTGACGTTAGTCACACTACTCATGTTTGATTATTACATTTCCATTTATGGAAGCAAGTGTTCGCATTACATCCGTACATTTATTACCAATAGTACAATACCTACCCTATACAGTATATCGTTCGTATACCATTCAGTCCCAAAGCCTTGGCTTGTTGACGGAGCTGGTAATCTGCATGGTGGTATGTGATCTCGCTGGGTTTTCCTATTAATGCTGTGTACTTTAACTCGCGCCCAGTTATTTTCTGGAATTCAGAACATTTTAACCTGTTATACATACAACACTCGAGTTGAGACAGTTAATTAGACGAGACAAGAATATTCCATATATTCAGTTACATTTTAAATATTCAGCAAAGCAACGGCAACAAGATTCACACAACTATTAGAAGATTTCTGAGTACACGTATCTCTATGTTTATAATTCGAGGTCGACTGGCATGCAACTGCCCATGAAAAGGGAAAGGGATGAATGAAATGGATCTAATGTCGCTTTCAACAATTTTTCATTTTCAGTCATGTCACGATGGTGTGCCTACATGAATAGAGCAGTTCCATTGTTGCCTGATACCTCACTGAAGCACCATGCCATAGGCAGACATGATACGCGGTAACATTATCCGGACATCAGGTCAACCCGTCTTTGATCTATCCTCTTAATGCTGAGCACTAATTGAGGATTCAAGTTCAATTTTTCACATCTTTTATGGGATTGATCCCGCGACCTCCCACTTGTGAGGTGGACACTCTACCCACTAGACTATCACAGTATGGTGATACAGGAAAAATTAATTATGTGTTGGCAGAATGGAGAAGAATTTAATTAAGTATATAATTCAGTTAGACTGGAACAATTGAATTTACTACACTTTCTTTAAAGTACAAAATACAATTCTGTTACATGTTTACGGTAATCACTCTAATAATTCAATCCCTCTATCAAAATTTGATCACCACCAGGATTGGGGACAAAATTCAATCGGTGGTTCTGATAAATTTTGATCACCCTGTAAAATCATTGAAATAACAAAGAAATACTGTAATAGATCTTATGTTTGATTTTGAACCATTTTGTCAACTTCCTATTCTAATAAATTCGATCACCCCCAGATTTTATGGTGTGAAAACTCACTTCCTGTAATCAAATTATTAGAGGAAATACTGTACTGCTTCTGCTCACCTGATACAAAGATTCTAGACAGTGGAGAAAACAGCCATGACCAAACCTGTAATAGATAGCAGAGAACACCTTTAGTATATCAACCATATTAACCTGATCATCAGAGAGAAGGAAAAAAAAAAGTTTCACTTATTTTTCACAGCAATAACGACTGTACATATTTCAGAGCTGTGTGAAGAAGAAAACACATTGGACAGCTTTGAAGCATTTCTGGAAAGGGGGGGGGGGGAGCGGTCATTAGATTTGCATAACGATTCTCACCTGGGAAGATTGGCATCAGCCATCCATAGTAAGTCCATGTTACAGGCCATGACAGGGAGGTGAGGGTAGGGGATTTCCTTAATGGCAGAGTTAGGCGCACCGTTTGTAATGAGAACGTCAATGATCAGTTGTAAGTTCGTCTCCCACCTCACTGGCTCGCCGAACAATATCACAGCTGTAAAACAAGTTGGAATTTAAGTAAGTGTACATGGTATTTATCCTGGGTAGCTTCACTCAACGGAAACTTTACACAGGACTTAACCCAGCAGGGTTCGAGTGGGGGGTCAGGAGCTAAGTCAAGGATAAATGAGAGCGCATATATACATTATTTTAGTTATTGCCCTGTAGTTAGGCATGTGAAAAGACATGTGAAACTACTGTTCATTATGGGACATAATTTTCCTGTCTCTAACCAATTATTTCTTGAGCATATTGCTCGGCAGAAAGCTAATCAACATACAGTGTGTACAAGCATTACTAAGTTATGATTTCTTTAATTAAACGTTCGTTGAAATTTGAACATACCTTCAATCTTGGATAAGTAATTCCTGAAAGCACAAGGCTGAAAAAGAGAATTGAGGTATGAATACATGTATCATTTGGATCATATTGTTCTTCAACAGATTTTCTCGCATGCTCAAATAAAATTGCTCGCTTGATGAAGTTTTCATCAAGGAGAGTACATGTAAGTAAACTGTTTCACAGAAAATTGTTCATGGCCAATCAGTCTTTCTCAGAAGGAGTGAGCGAGTGAATAAGATTTAATGTCAATTTCAACTATACTTCAGTCATATCACGATGTTTGGGTCCTATTCCTTTTCACACCCATGAACAACACATGTAGGGTCCTATTCCTTTTCACACCCAGAACCCCACGTGTAGGGTCGGATTCCTTTTCAAACAAGGGAACCCCACAAGTGCCCCAATGAGTCGCCTCTTACGACAAGCTGTCTGATGAGCTGAGGCCTATTCTTAGCATGACCTGTGGTGTGCACAAGGTCAACCCCAGAAGTCCCACAGGGAGAAGTGAGATCATACTTACTGCGGCCCTTCTCTTGGAATGGTCCACCATATCTAAATAAGGAAAACAATCTCGTAGCGTGTCCACCGTGGTCACTCGTGTGAATCCCAGATTCCGGGCAATCTCCATTAACGGCCCCTGACCCGATATAAGAACGTGTTTGTCGTGGAACTGAGTGAACATTTTCAGGGGACTGTGGGACATAACGACTTGGTCTTCTGTTATCTGAAAAAAAAAAACAAAAAACAATGGAGAAGTTTAGAAACAAGGCAGTATTCTATTCGGCAGCATTTTCTGATTTTTAGACTAAATTCAGACTCATTTATCCATTCGGAAGATGAGTTTCGAGGACCTTGGTTTTTTTCAAACATTTTACCAACATTGGCGTTCATGAAACATATCCCGTTGCCAAAATGAAAATAATTTAGGCTGTGAGTGCAGGTCAAGTGAACAGTGAAATATTGATCACGGTCGGTTGGCGGTTTTGAGATACTCATGTACAATTGGCCCTTTTGCGATATGTCGGTGGCTCTGAAACTGAGTCTCCCCATGTCAGTTTCAATTTTGATTTCGGGTTCCATGCAAGATCATGATCTTCAGTGTGATTTCACTGAAACAGTATCAAAGGCCCCCTCATTCCTACTGGCAGTGAACTCGGTTCAAACAGTGGAAATTATATGCAGTCAACCATATATTTCTTTCTAAGATTCCGTCCGAATTGTAATACCGTGAAATAAGCATATTCCCATTATTATAATATTATGGACATCCTGCGCTACTTCCAACTACAAGTCACAACTAGAGCATAGTCTGAGGGATGCACACATTTGATCAAAATGATCAGTAAGGCTGCTTACAAGATACCCCCCGTAAGGGCATAGATACATGGGGGTGGTTAACGTTTCACGAGTAAGCTGAATGGGATTGTGGCAGTGGAAATCATCAGTAAGCATGCTTACAAGATACCCCCCGGATGCACATTTGATAGGAATTGACGAGTATTTGTAGAGGAATATAAGTATACATGTTATGAGTGGCGGCACAGTATGTAACTAGTTGACAATGAGACCTCGCTCGGTTGGAGTGCGGTTAACGGATTGTCTATGCATGTGTCGTGACGATACTCAGATGAGTTTAATGGATTGTTCAGAAAATTGATGTTAATAATGATTGTTGAGAATGGGGTTATGCAGGCATATTGTGTTTTACCTAACTGTTGTTACCACTAGAACCGTGTAGACTTGAAATGGGCTGTTGCAACAGATAGGCGAATTACTGTCATCTGGATAACCATATTGAAGAGGAAAAGGAAGTAAATGGGAAGTGAAATATTAAACTTACTACCTGTAGACGCATATGCAACATCCTGAGCTAGGTCTCATGGTATGGCAGCTACATACAAAATTTGAGAAGAATCTAATCAGCCGTTGTCAAGTTATGCTCCAGAAATGGAATGCTACGGACCAACTGAGAAAATTCTGCCCATAGGTGGCGCCACCTGTAGACGCACATGCGCCAAACGCAATCCCAAGCAAGGTCTCATGGTAAGGTAGCTACATACCAAATCTGAGAGGAATCCAATTAGCTGTTGTCAAGTCATGCTCCGGAAACGAAATGTTACGGACCGACAAGAAAAAGTTTTGACCCTAGGTGGCGCCACCTGTAGATGCACATGCGCCAAACGCAATCCCAAGCGAGGTCTCATGGTAAGGTAGCTACATACCAAATTTGAGAGGAATCCAAGTAGCGGTTGTCAAGTTATGCTCCGGAAACGAAATGTTACGGACTGACATGAGAAACTTTTGACCATAGGTGGCGCCACCTGTAGACGCACATGCGCCAAACGCAATCCCAAGCGAGGTCTCATGGTATGGCAGCTGCATACCAAATTTGAAAGGAATCCAAGTAGCGGTTGTCAAGTTATGCTCCGGAAACGAAATGTTACGGACTGACATGAGAAACTTTTGACCATAGGTGGCGCCACCTGTAGACGCACATGCGCCAAACGCAATCCCAAGCGAGGTCTCATGGTAAGGTAGCTACATACCAAATTTGAGAGGAATCCAAGTAGCGGTTGTCAAGTTATGCTCCGGAAACGAAATGTTACGGAATGACCCTAGGTGGCGCCACCTGTAGACGCACATGCGCCAAACGCAATCCCAAGCAAGGTCTCATGGTATGGTAGCTGCATACCAAATTTGAGAGGAATCCAACTGGCGGTTGTCAAGTTATGCTCCGGAAACGAAATGTTACGGACGGACGTACGGACATCCATACGGACGGACGGACGGACAAGCTGAAACCAGTATACGCCCCCTACACTACGTGTCGGGGGGTATAAAAATGCAAATGACATGTACGGTAATCCCTCTAATAATTCAATCACAGGAAATTTTGCAGTATAAAGTCGGGGGGTGATCAAATTTATTAGAACAGGAAGTTGACAAAATATGGTTCAAAATCCTGCAGATACTCCATTATTTCTTTGCTATTTCATTGATTTTAGAAAGTGATCAAATTTATTAGAACATTTGCCATTTGACTGAATTTTGTCCCCAAAATGGGGGTGATTGGATTTTCATTGGGGGATTGTATTGTTAGAGGGATTTAACCTCTTGGCTAGCCTAGGCACTATAGGGTTCATCCATGCATGCTATTTGTATGCAAGGAACAAATATGTTATTATATTGTAAATTCTCGATAAGGTAAAGTGAAATCAAATATTATCTACAGATATTTAAAATTGTCTGGTATTGAATTATTTTTGGGGAAATTCCAAAAGAAAATTATGAGATATACGAGCATAGTTGAAAGTAGCAGCATTTCTTCCAAACTCCAAGATATGCATTTATACGACACTATGGTTTCATTTTCAGTCGAGTGAGTGAGTGAGTGAATATTATTTAACGTTGCTTTTAACACTATTTCAGTGATATCACGATGTTGGTTCCTATTCCTTTTCACACCCGGGATCCCCATGGGTGCCCCAGTTAGTCACCTCTTACAACAAGCTCTCTGAGGAGCTGAGACCTAGTCTTACCATGACCTGGAGTGTGCATAACAACACCCCAGGTCAATCCCCAGGAGCCTCACAGGGCCATTTTCAGTCTCAAGTTATCGCTTTCAAAACATGGATGTGATCGATGGCCATTTTGAATTACGTAGCTGAAAAACACGATAAACTTACCTTGATTCCTAACCAATCACTCAGTTGTTGTGCCTTGTTTTGCCTCATTGTATTTCCCGCATTTGTAACAAATAAAGCTGGCACTTTGAAATTCCCCTTGCCGTCCGTCAGTAACTCAAAGGCCTCTTTAGCATTAGGCAAAAGTCGTTTTCCCCGCACAATAACTCCATCAATGTCAAACAGAAATCCATAGTTTCCCAGCGTGCATTTCTGAAGTGAAAGAAAGAAGGAAGGAAATAAATATATTATCTATTTACTATTTAACATTGTTAAGTATAATTTTTATTGAAGACTCTAATAATACGTCTCTGGTATCCGTAGTTCATGTATGCAGTATCAAGCTGCAGGACTCTGCATATATGTTTGAAACAGTTTACATAATTACATGTATCTTGTCTGAAACAGTAATGTAACTCTATCTGACTGCATGCAACAATTTTTGTCAAACACATTCCCATGATTTGCATGCATGCCAATCTATGTCACATGTGAAAAAAAATCTTTTAACAAATACATATACATGAGAAATGCTCAGAAACCCTGAAAACCAATTACATGTACCTGTATGCTGTGGAATTGTCTAGTCAGTAAGCCAGACAACTTTGCAGGCAGATGCAACTGTCGAGTAAAGCCTAAGAAAGCCATTGTCCCACACTGACCAATATGCACAGTTGATGCAGTTTATATATTGGAGACTGACCAAAGACTCTTTGCACTTGATCAAACACTTGAACACTCAGTTGATTAACACTACAGCCCTGACACCTGCCTGAAATAACAGCACCAGAACAGGTGATATAATATTTCTATACTGTAGTCCAAGTTTGCTAATCCCCATTCCATCCAGCTATAATCCAAGAACAATAGAGAGAAGTGTGTGTACAGTGTGGATGCTGGCTGGGATCTGAGGGACTGTGGCACTGAATTTTTGACAGCCAAAATATTGCATCATCTTGTTCATGCCGCTCACATGTTCAAGTTGTGGGCAAATGCATGCTGAATGCTTGACCTCACTGGACATGCTTCAAAGCAACAGTAGAAACTGACAAAGCAATGCATGCCGTGATGTCAACATGTTATTAATTTTTATTACAATGCAAGTGTACAGATAGTATATGGCAATATGTAGAATTTTTACCAGTTGTCAATAGATTTATTGTTCATTCACAAAACTAGTGTCACTGTCTTATGTTAATAAAGCATGGCAAAAAAAAAACTCTCCTCAGCAAATATTTGGAACAGTGAAATAATCAAAATTAGCTGAGGTTAAATGATTTTGCTTCCGCCTCGGCAATTGCTGATTACTTTGGTTATTTCGAGGTCTTGAGCCAGGTACATTTTTTTCTTTGAAAGTTATTTAGAAGTGGGCATACATGTACACAACACAAGGCTACATGTATTTTATGGATGACAACTTCTGAAAGGTCAGCACCCGAGTGACCGGAGCAATAAAAGTTGTTGTTATTCATAAAATATAGCCTTGTGTCGCAGGTACATTTTACAAAACCATGTCATGCGTAAACACCATACACTATAAGGAATAAGTTGGTGCAGGTAGAAAGTGCACAATATTTGCTAGGGTCAGCTGGTATGTCAGATAACGGCACCTACTATTCCATTTAATGTTCAACCATGATTTGACAAAAGTAACAGCCCAATACTAAACTGTGATCAGTTTTGGTAATACTTGCTGAAGATCAATTAATACATTTTGTTACTATTTTGATATTCTTGTAACAATGTAATTGACTTTAGTATAATATACTTTCAGTTACTATTAATGACAGAGTTGTTTTTGTTACTTTTGTATTTAAAAGTTCATGTAACTGTGTAATTCGCTACAAGACTGCCTACTGTAAGCTAATTTTGGATATTGCCAAAATGTGAGTATGGTGTTCAACTCAACTCATTTCTTTGACTACAATGTAGCTAGAGCTCAAGCAGGGGTTGAAATCTTTGGAAACAAAATACTCATCTCTGGTGACAGGTAAAAAAAAAAAAAAATTCTACCGGTCTCCTACCAACAGTTGCCTGGATGCAAAAAATATTAACAAAGTCGATATATGTGGCAATTATGTAATAAATCTGTTATTTTGTTTAGATACAATAGTAACGCTCTTGAATAGATTCATCTCATAAGTGAATCAAATGTATAGATATGCATACATGTAGTAGGGAAAAGAGAACAAAGTACCTGCAAATTAAAATGCAAATGTAACAAAAAGTATCGACCTGAAACATAAATTTATCATCAGTAGCCGAAAGTATATTTTAGTAAAGTCGATTACATTGATGTATAAATGTGTCATGCATTCTTCGGTTTTGTCAAAGGCTACGTGGGCAAAACCAACCATTATAAATTCCCAGTAGCGAGTCCAGAGCTTAACTCAAAAAAACAAACAAAACAAAAATCAGTTGCCTGAACGCACTAATGATACAAAATAATACTGTTGCTTTTGTGTTTTGTAAATAATGTTTCATGAATACGAAAAAAAATGTTATACTCTTCCAGTAAACGGAGATCTGATTAGTTTAACTTGGGTCTCATTAATAAAGCATTAGTTAATCTCTTTGCAGTTTCCTGCATTCAGTTTGAAAGGTTTTCAGCAGAAATGAATTACATGTACTTTTGTAAATTTTGCTTAACTCACTTATTTCCTACCCTTCTCCAGGTCTCATGCAGAAAGTACTGGACAGGTGGGCAGGTGTTAATTTCAAGCCCTGACTCAACAAAGAGATTTTCCTGATAACCTGCAGGTGTGGACATGGATACAACCAACCTGTAACCATTTCGGTCATCTATACGCGGTAAGACTGACCCTGGGATCGTGTGTATCCATTTCAGACTACTTTCGGCAATTGCAAGAGGGAATTTTCAGAAATCAATACCACGTGACTTCGTCAGCCAATCCGCTAAAGTCTACCGACGTAACCCCAACGTAAGACGCCATTTTCGAATCATGTGATAATCTACTTGTTCAAAATTACAGATCTACCACACCTCTTGGATAATACGAAAGTTATTCATACCTATATATTTTGTAAGCCCAGGCAATATCTGTTTCCGAAGTATGTATGAAAACCTGTAATTTATCAGAGTTTTCGAGTCTGTTCTCCGCCGGATGAAGGCCGAACAGAATCCGGTAAAACACCGGATATCGCTCCGCGATAATGGAGACACACGATTCGCAAGCCATCTTATGGATGGCGAAGTGTACGCAAATGGGATACAACATGACCCTGATGACCCTATACCTGTCCTCACCTTGATTCATAAAGGTGGGCTAAATGTGAGAGGGAGGCTAAAATGTTAGGAAAAGGTTCACTGCAGAAAGGCAAACTAACAGCTGTGAAAATTACAGGTTTATATTACCGGCAGCAACCTCTCACATACATGTACAATCATTCATATATTTCAAGGATTATTAACATGAACAATCAATAGATTTACTGGTGCCTCCCTATGAGATGCTAGAACTATTATTAGCTGTATCCCATTGTGACCTACTTTTAATGGGAGTAGGTCACACCAGCCTCAGGCCACAGTAAAATCTTGAGCTACTTCTTTGGGTTGGAGGGTATGGGTATTGCATCAGTCAGGTCAAACTCAACCCAACATCTAGTACATACAATATATTTGAACACAAAAAAGGTATTAAAATGTACATGTGCACCTAAACTCTGCAATTTCATAGCACCCCATAACAGACCTCTCAAGTTATACTTTTGCCAAGGCGTGAGATTTGAGTATATCCGCCCCGGCGATATGAGACCCGAAAAAATGAGAATTTCGAGGCGTCATTTCATACAATTTTTCGCATTTTGTTTCATATAACAGCCTACTATTAAACATTTCATCCTTCACGAGAGGCTAGAAATGGATACTTTACAACCAAGTCTAGGAAAATTTTGAAATTACTGACTCCTTTTTCTGCAAACTGGAGCAATTTTGAAGGATTCTTGCTTATTTTAGAAATAATTTCACAAAAATGCCAAGATGCGTGAGATTTTGATATAGCTGCGTGAGAGCGTGAGACAGATGCCAAATGCGTGAGTCTCACGCCGAATGCGTGAGGGTTGATAGGTCTGCCATAACCTTCTGCATGGGACTATCGCTTAAGAATTCCTGGTTCTACATGTATACCATTAATACTCCTTGCACACTTTGCATGAAAACACACAGAGAAACTGTGAGAGAACAAGTTGATATTTTTTTCTATGAAAAATGTCAAATTGAATTTTTTAACACAATAAAACACAGATGCAATAAAAAAAGTATTGAAGTAACCTATAATGACGTTTAATAGAGTATGATTAAGATACATCGTATAATATCGAGTAGTCGGTTGTGTGGTCTCGGACGTCCCATTGTGATTGTTGCACAACATTTGGTATGAAGCCATCAAAGGCGTTACGTTTTAGCTTTGTGACGTTGCTGGCATTACAATGGACTGGTCGCCTAGAGTATTCGCTACAAGGCTCACTGTAAATGATCGTAATCAGACGCCGACATCATGAGTCAGCGGTTCATGGTCTGCGATTTTCAAACAGGCGTGGTGATGGAGGGTTTCAAGTTTGTTCATATTAAACTTCGACCATTCGTAAAAACAGTCAACTGCAATTAAATGTCAAATATAACATCTCACAACAGCATCAAAAAAGTATGGGGACCATTTGGTAGAACCTTTAAGTTAATTGCTACAATAAATGCAATGCTGGTTACTGTACCTGGCATTTAATGCGTTATATTTTATCTGATGCATGTGGCACTTAATAATGCATGTCGTCATGGTAATAAAGAATACCTATGGTATAGGTAACAACTGGTTATGCGGGTCAATTGCTTCCCTATACATTTACACCATTTTCCCGCTTAACTTTTTAATTCCAGGTTGGTACAATATACATGACAGACCTATCGACTCTCACACATTCGGCAGGCGACTCAAAAATTTGACATCTGTCTCATCAGAATATGTCATGGAGCACCAAAATCTCACACATCTGGGCATTTTCGGAAAAATTATTTCTGAAATAATAGTCATTCAAAGTTGCTTCAGTTTGCATAAAATGAAGTCAGTAATTTCAAAATTTTCCTGGCCTTGATATTAGAAAGTGTTCATTTATACTCTCTGTGAAGGGTAAGAGCTATGTGTTAATGTGAAATGTTACCCATTAGGTCTATAAGCTTATGAATATAAGGGAAAAAAAATTCAGGGGCTCATATTTCAACTTACATGTATATGTACTTCGCATGACCACTGCACATGCCAATTATTTCACTAACTGTGTCCAACATATTATGCACTGCCTGTATATTTTTTCTCATCAGTTAAACACAGAGCCCAAAATATTAATCTTCACGATTGCAGTGTATCCTGCACATGCATTTGCCTTAAAATAACTCCTACTCAACAAAAAAATTGCCAACTCTATGCTTACTAAATAATTCTGAATGTGATGGGGTTTAACTGGTTTTAATTATACATGGATGTATGCTCAACAGATACATGTACATCATGCTTAATAGGCCATAATATTACACACCAAGCCCCTCCATGTTACGTTAATACTAAAATGAAATGTAACCAGGTCACTATAGGTTAGGCTTATGTTTGCCTTATGGCCTAAAAAGAGTGCTCATGTACTCTGGTGTATTAAATGTACTGATGCAAGTAAATAAACAGTAAGCTTGTATAAAACTTACACAGGTCCTTAGCTATCCCAGAAGGCCGCAGAGCCCATGGAGTTTAGGAGCTCAGACCATGGAGAAATAGACCCATGCAATTTTTACCATACATTTTCTTGGTTTCGAGATGGGGATTTCCGACGAAGCTCACGGATTTAACCGGATTACAGAAAGACCCAGAAACCGATTCTACAACCCAGGATCTGATCTCCTTCCTATCTGAAGGCAGTTTGTTGACCTTATGGCATAAAAATAATTCTTTACAGCTACATACATGTACATGTTCATGTACTTTGACCAATCAACACAAAATGTCAGATAGCATTATGGGACAGACGTTTTCTTCCGCAACCAACTCACCAGTTTAATTAGCTAGTCACAGGAAACTGACAAGTTTTAAAATAAACAAAACTAGAACTAACAAGCTGCAGTGAAATATATATACAATAAGAAAGGTGAGCAAAACACAGATTGCGGGCTTCGATTTGAAGAAGCAAAATGAAAGCCTGACCGCGCTGTTTCAGAAAGTTCTGTTATTTCATTATGCCGCAGTCATGGTTGATCTGAAATGAAAGTTTTCTCTATTTATATTGTTTGATCTGGGTCAATCTGTCCATGAGTAACTGGCATCATTTGATCGGACGGTGGCGGTGCATCCGGGGGCCAAACTTTCGGTATGGGATCCTGTTGGGGCCAGATCAATGTCTCGAATCGTGGGCGTTCATTCATTTTGAAGCGTCAGTGTAGTCACGCTGTGGATCGTGACCTCATGCGAGATCCGAATTCGAACTTGAAACTGACATGGCAAGACAGCGGCGGTTTCGAGGTCACAAACATC
Source organism: Hanleya hanleyi (assembly GCA_036873755.1). NCBI lineage: Eukaryota > Metazoa > Mollusca > Polyplacophora > Lepidopleurida > Hanleyidae > Hanleya > Hanleya hanleyi. Next base: position 22,940 of record JAVTVY010018675.1, on the reverse strand, counting down.
CTACTGAAGGGCCAATTGTGCATCGGGTATCTCAAAACCGTCATTAGACAGCGATCGATATTTCAATCCCGACTCACCAGTGCTCATGTATATCCATCATCCCGGTTCGCCTTGACAACAGAATACATGTATGTCTTATGAATGCCCATGCTGCTTGTGTCTATAATAACAACTTGTTAATCATGCAATTATTGAGTGATTTAGCATGGTTGTGTGAAATGTACATGTGTCAAGTGCAGCTGTTCATTGGGAGATTCTATTTTACAAGGCGGGAGAGGAAGGGGTCGTCTGCTTCATACAATCGAATAAACACACAAATAAATTACAAAATGGAATTTCTTTCTCAAGTTTAACTGCTGTTTTCATCGCGAAATTGATTAACAAATGACACAAATAGACCTAAATCCAAGTCTGTTTCACGGAGCTGACTCAGCTGACAGAATAACTCTCCATTGGAGAGACCATGCACATAAACTTGTCCACTGACATTGGCATGATGCCAACCGAGACGGAAACATCGTGCCAATATCAATGGACGAGTTTTTTCAAGAATCGGGAGAAAGGTTGTCAAAGTTTTTTAATATGTTCTCAACCTTTCACTGTAATCTTTGTTGATAATCAATTTTAGTAGTGCAATAGAATAGAAATAATGTTTTCGCCCTTGCCCTAAAATATAAACTTTCCCACACTAACCATGCGTTAAATAACCATTGAGCACGCCTATGAAAACATTACTTCTTAAATAAACCTGTCAGCATCAGACCTCATTTAACCAATGGATAAATGAGTCTGACTTCGGTCTAATGGTTTGTAGTGATTTTTTTTGATTTTGGCCCAGTGGTCCGACACCCATTTTTTAGACCTGCCAAAACCTGACAGCTGTGGTTTAACTGACTCTTGATAAAGAATGCCATACTATCAGCTCCTTAACAATAGTGACTACAGAACAATGCGCACTGAGAACACTCGCCTCATCAAGGAAGGCGACTTTGCTGGGAAAAAGAGCCCGCTGAATAGTCCCCAGTCAGGGGAGTCAAAACAACGAAATACTAGTACTTATTTAACATTGATCAAGGAAGAAATAATAGAATCTGACCTTGCACCTAATGGGACAAGGTCAATCTGATCTTCAACTTATCTTTGAATCATCACCAGATGCATATAGCATTAGTTTGGAAAGCTTGGCTATAATTCTTCAAGATATGTCCTCATAAACAGTGAATGACCTTGTAAAAATAGGTCAAGGTCAGTCAACTTGGGTTGGTTTCAAGTTCATCATCAGTTACAAGTGCAATATGAATTTGAATACCCTATCTGTGATCATTCAAACTAGAATCTGACCTTTAAAATTAGGTCAGGGTCAATCAATTTCCATTCTGACCCATCACCAAGTGCAACTTCTGTATAAATTTGAAGAGCCAGGCTATATAGTCCTTCAAGAGATATCATGTCTACACCGACTATGGACAGACGCTGCCGCGATGACACAAAGTCTTTCGTCAAATTTGACCAAGAGGAAATAATCAACCAAAATCAATTACCTGCAATGAGTTTGAGGTACAAATGTATACTTGGAATTTGATCATAATCCACATCTCTGAACTGGAGTTCACAATTTCCCACCTTTTCCATATATTTTGGCCTAGGTGACATTGACCTTTGTTTGACCCTTTGACCTCAAAGTAAATAGGGTTATTCTCTGCCCATATGCAGGCCATGACATTTGAGATCATTGCGTAACCCAAAAAAGGGTTACGGCTACTGCAGTTGCGTAACCTGTGGGTTAGGTTACGTCAAACTTGACCGCGTAACCCAAAGGTTACGTGAAAAGGTTACGCAGAATTTAACAAAATGCTGTATGTCATCAATGTAAGCAACCACCAGAACCTGGGTTAAATGGACTATGTCAGTGTCACCACTTTATGGACTCTGCTTAATTTCATTCAAGATTCCTGTTTTGGTCCTTACAAGAAATAAAAAAATGTTTTATAATTATAATAAAACACTATTCTTTATTATTTAATCATTTTGGTCCAGGCATTTAGCAATATTTCAACCACAATCTGAATATAGTTTGTGAGATGTGGGTGAATACTTGCAGAGGTCAGTCTTTGGAGGTTGACAAATTACGAAAGTATAAAAACGAAAACTGGACTCCGCATAATCTCCTGTCATGTACGTCGTCGTCAATGAACTACAGTTTTCTTTTGGAATTTTAACTTTAGAACATAGCCGGTAGTTTTATTTCAAAGTGTATCTCACTACTATCAGCGAAGAAAACCACATGGTAAATTTGTGCTCATATTCCCGTCGTCCCGCCAACTGAAACTGAAAGCACATGGAGTTTGACGTGTCTATGTAGTCTCTTGCTCAAGTTCATGTTGAGACGGTAGAGTTGCACTTCACAGGTTGTACAAGTTTCCCGTCAATCAGCGACCAATGGGAGCGCTTGATTTGGTGTTGGCCAATCTTCTGTTGTAAGGCACGTGTCGCAGACTGTGTGCGCCCTATGACTGTAGTCGAGATCCTGTCGTTATATCGTGATCTGCGCATGTCTCACACCTGAGTTCAGTTCCGTTTCCTGTATCAAGCGTGTTAGATATCTTCGCCAAGCGAAGAAAACAAGAATTTTTGTTGATAACATGTTACAAATCGCACGCCTAGCAGCCTTCAGTGGCAGCGATCACTCACCCTTCTTTCCAAGGATCAAGACAATACCAATGACAGAAAAACGAGTGCAACTCACGAGTCGCGTAACCGATTTTCCGTTCGCGGGAATTTGATTTTGCGTAACCGATACGCGAACGAAACGATCGTTCGCGTTAAATGTCGTGGCCTGATATGCAAGTTAGACTGACATCAAGTTTTAAATTAATTCTGGACTTCAAGCAGGAGATTTTCCATGGTATACAGATTCTCTGACTTCCGTGAGCTTGACCTTTAACCGTTTGACCTAGGCTAAACATAATATAAGGTTCTTCTTTGCATCATCGGCACTAAATGCCCAATGCCTAAACCCAATATTTCAACTGTAACTGAAGATTTTCCTTTTGTTTTTGCAGATTTTCTAGCCCATTTGACCTTAATTTTTGACCTAGTGACCTCAAAATCAGGCTGAAAGCTATTCCCCAATAATACCCTTCAGTTAATATTTGGAATGAATTGAATCAACAGTTTTCAAGTTATCATGTTAAAGGGAACGTAAACTCTGTGGTAAAATACCGTGGGAATTATACAAGAGTCCCTATCGATTAAAAAAATCGTGACAAAGATTTTTTCCCATATTTTCCCAATGAATGAGAAAGACGCAAACATAGAAAATACTGTGATTTGCAATTTCTTGAGGGCACCGCCATGTTTATTGTGGGCATGATTTTAAACCAATGGGAAAGCGTAATATTCAGTTGTGCCGATAATCTCCTATGTCATCGGACATTCTCTGCGCTGAGATAACATGGCCGCACATCGTCGATTTTATGCACCTCTCCCCGTAGCTCAAATCTCCGCATTCACACGGATCTACACGGAATTTACACGGAACAACACGGAACTGCAAAATTTCCGTGTAAGCTGAATATATCCACACGGAGCTTTCTCCGTGTTGACACGGAAGGACACGGAGTTTGTGGACTTTGATTATTTTTGACACGGATTGGACTTAGATTATTTTTCAATAATAGGATATACATTTACACAGGTCCAGGCCATATTGGACATAGCAATGTAAGATAATGTATTACATATAAGAGATCACAATTTCAATGGCATCAAATACAGCGTTCCCCAATAGAGCCAAATGCACTACATGTAAATGACATAAACAAATGAAAGTTCAATTAAGTTCTGTTTTAATTCAACTCTCAAGAATAGACATATTATACAAGTCAAAATCTTATGAACAAATGTTATCTTATAGTTTCTCAAGCAGAACCTCACCAAACTAACATACACCGTGATCAGTAGGGCCTACTTATCATTTTCACTACCGGTACGCTCGTTTCTCACTATTGTTATACTTTTGTTCTCATTAGTTCATTAATACTTTAAGGATTATCCTTTGAAAAAATATTACCTTACCTTTCTTTGGAGCACTGAGTTATTTTTTTGTTTATTTATTTATTTTTGGAACGGCAAACTCTAAATAAATGAAATTAATAAAATTATTACACCAGACCTCTATCACATGGCTTTTGCAAAAGAAACAAAGTCCTTAAATTGGAATAAGTTAAAGGAAACAAAACTATCCACAGTTTCTATCATGGGACGGATATTCGGCATGTTGTTGTTGTTCAAGTTGTATTCAACATTTGGATTTCCATTCAAAGTCGCGGGAGTTATAGAGTCTTGTGAAATTAGCAGCAGTTTTAAACATTGATGTAGCCCAAGTATTCAAATATTTCTTTCTTCTGGGTCTTTGCTTCGCAGTGATACTCTTTAGACAACATAGACTTGATCAGTTTAGTAACAGAGTTCACGCAGAAGTGAATCCACGAAAACTGAACCCTAGCAAAGGCCAGATGAATTGCCGATTTGCAAAAAATTCGGAATCGAAACTGCAAAAATCCGGAAGCGGACTCGAAAATTAGAAGTATCGTGACAAGTTTAATTAAGACTAATTACTGTCCTTACAAACGACAAGAATTATTTTATTCTTCAAACAGTTCAGTATTCTAAGTGAGAATTGATAGTATTCTCATGAAAGAAAAATAATTGATCCGGAGATCCGATTTTAGGTTGAAGTCCGAGTTTTTATACATACACTTCTCGAGCCGTTTATTTTTGGCGCGTAGCATTGAGAGGTCGCGGGAAGAGAGAGAGAGAGCAGACGCTAATTACAAAACAACTAAAATGATATATTCAATGATTTATTCTTTGGAATGTGGAGTGGTACTTAGAAGAGTGAAATCTATTTGTGTGGGAGTAAAATCTTGCAGCTATCTGAACAGCAGCCGTCATTGAACAACAACATGATTCGTCGGTCGGTACATCCGGAACAGACACAACAACAACAGACACTACCATGCTGTACCGTGAATAGTTATCCGCCTGAGAGATGATACTGAATGAATTTCCCCGCTCCACGTGATCTCGTGCTGCAAGAATAGCGCCAAATTTCGCCGTTTCAAAAGTTATTGGCGGGTGTTCGTTGTACTTCTGTCCAGTTCTGGTTCAACCAGTATGTCGTAAATCATGAAATGGATGCTTTTAATTATACACTTGGTAGTCTGGCAAACGTTTGGGCAACACTCTTACTGCCATGTGATGATGACGTGTGAATCATGTGTCCGAATACTCCAAAGGCGGCCGGGCTGATGTGCGTCCGACGACATTCGTCAACAACAACACATCTGGTAAGATTAAATTCAATTGTTCAGTGATGTTCCGTGGTTGTCTTTCATGTTTTATGTTACTCATTGAAGTTCAAAAACAACCAAGTTTAATTAAACCTGTGTGTTTGTTAAGTTGAAAAAAGTAAAACCACCACCAACATGCTCGTTCGTTCCTGACATTTCCACAACAAATTCTGCTCAAAAGAGGACACTGTACAACTATGGCATGTGTCATGGTGTGGCAACTTTACCAAGAAATTCAGAAAAGCAAAATTGTGATCCTTGATAACTATTAATTTCAATAATTGTTTAATATCCAAAAGATTTCATTTGTGTAAAAATTTATATCCGAAATATGGGCAAAAACGTCAAAATATTAATTTTATATTTGATTTTATTTGTTTGCATTTTATTTTCAGGTAGGCCTATATCAGTGTACTGATTGTGGAACTGATATTGGGGAATTTCGGAAGAACAGCATGAAGAGGCACACTGGACACCCCTGCCCAGGTTGGAGTTGTGACACAAGACATACTGTCGATCCATAATTTTCAAAGAAGTAGCACTGTGCTGGAATTTACTTGAAAAAAAAACACATTCACAAGGCATGGATCAATCCTTTCAGTGAACCGAGTGATGACGAAATATTATTGGATGCCTAGATGAAAGATTTTTTATAAAATCGTGACATGGTTATGTCACTAAACATGCTAAAGTGTGCTAACTATTCACAATTTAAAGAAATTGATAGTCTTCCCAGATCATGAGAGAGTTTGCTCCTATTCAGCATTGGAGTTTCATCTATCTAATTAATTGCCAGGGCCAGACAGTGCAATAAATTTCGAAAAGCTCCACACCTCTAAGTATTTACATACCGTCTCTTGTTTAGGACTCTGGATAACAGGTAGGAAAATATACAATACCATGCTGAGTCGATTATGCCACTCAAGTTTATAATAGTGATATTTCAACCTTTAACATGTTTAAAATACCAAATTAAATATAATTCATATCACCTTGTCTTGTTCTTCATATTCAAAACCTAACAGATTAACTTGTGTTTGTGATTATATGTGAGCTATCGGAGGAGCTGTGCCAGTGCATGACCCCCAATATCTTCTTTCTATTCGTCCTCGTAAGCCAGGCACCCAGGACTCGTGAGAGATGTTATTATACTTGGTTGGGTTACAAACTTAAATATTTTCACATTTTTGTGATTTTCGGATGTCAATCACATATGTACATGCAATATTGCAGCAACATGCTTGACTGGAATGCTGCTGCAATTTTAGCTTGTGGCGACTTGTTGCAGCAATATTGCCGCAACAATTCTGGCGATAGTGCAGCAACCTAATTTGCATATGAAAAGTGACATAGTTGCAGCAATGTGTTGCCGCAAATTCTCCTTCTGGCAACTAGTTGCAGCAATATTGCTGCAACACTTCTGGTGCTATTGCAGCAACCTAATTTGCATACGAAAAGATATTGCTGCAATATTGCTGCAACTAGTCACCAGAAGGCTTAATTGTATTTTAATAAGGGCTGTGCAATATGCATAATTCTGTCATTTTTCAGTTTCCGTGTTCCACACGGAGATAACTCCGTGTGACTCCGTGTCATTCGGAGTTTTCTCCGTGTCAATATGCATATTTCAGTAATTTCTCAGTTTCCGTGTTCCTCCGCGTTCCTCCGTGTCATGCGGAGTTTTCTACACGTAGATTCCGTGTTGAATCGTCCCAATACTCCGCATGATTCCGCGTGGCCAATGCGGAGCCATGCGGAAATCAACTACACGTATTTTACGCGTAGTTACGCGTAGATTCTGTGTGTCACGCGGAGATCTGATCTACGGGTCCGTTCCCCGACTGACAGATGCAATGTTATAGATTAGTTTCTTTGTAGAATACGGCCTGATTCTGTCAGATATTCTACCATGCCGGGCTGCTCTGCATTTGGCTGTCAAAAGGTGCCAGGAATAATCCCAACACGTCGCACTATCATCCTCGTTCATGTTTGTGATCTACAGTCTCGAATACTGCACCTCTGCCAATTGACGCGTTTTTACCTCCAGAGGCAGAAGAACTAGTGTACGGTGACGTCAAGATTCTTCAAACATGTTCTTCTCTGTTGAAGATTCTTCTTCTATGTTGTTCCAGTGTAGCGAAGTTAAAACGTTTAGTACTGCTTAAAAAAAAAATGTAAAAAAATATCTGATACACGATTTGGATCATTCTATGAGGAAAAAGCTTTTAACTGGTCACAGACGTTCACCAGAGTTTACGTTCCCTTTAACTGAAAAACGTGACACACACAGACACAAACAGTGATTCTATATCCCCGACCGGGGTCCAGCAGGGGATAAAAAAGTAATTCCTTGAAAATAGCATAATTTAAGTTCAAAATTGCAGTCGGAATATAATAATGTAGTTTTTGACTTTCATTATTATATTCAGACTACAATACAGTTGAAATATAATATTGTAGAAAGTCAAGAAGGCTATTCACCAGATGTGAGTTCAAGTTGTGTGTACCCAATGACATTAGAAAAACATGGGGATTTGACCTACTTATTGACATATCAAATTATCAATGCAGTGATAGACCAGGAAGACTCCTGCTACCAGCTGGCACTCTCCACATACTAAACAGTTAGTACATGGTCATATTGTGTCCAATACAATTATGTACTTGTAGCTACCACAGTGGAGAATACATGTCCGCTACCAGCTCTGTTGTTAGTTCTGCTTTTGCATGTTTCAAAACACCATCTTCACTACATCAAGCCAATTTCTGCATTCCCATTTCAAACTTGCCTTGATATATTTGACCCCCTTCAGTGTTCAACTTATAAATCAATGCGATTAAAACTCAGACATAATAACCGCTCCTCTATCGGACATGTCGCTAATTAAGATCTGAGACAGTCTGTATCTTAAATCTGTCGCGCATGTCAGACTGGCGACCAATCACAGTCCAACTTCAACGGGCAAATAGGTGCCTATATATCCGATTATTTCTGTAGTGAATGAAGCTCAGAAAAATCCAACCCAGGCGGCTGATGAAGTTCTCGCTCTCCATGAGCAATCACCGAAGAGTATTATTTGCTCAGATAGGCACTTATTCGCCTGTTGAAGTTGGACTCTTGATTGGTCGCCAGTCCGACATGCGTGACAGATTTAAGAGACAGACTGTCCCAGATCTTAATTAGCGACATGTCCGATAGAGGAGCGGTTATGTGTGAGTTTTAATCAGATTGCTTATAAATAAACAAGAGATGTCACTTACATCCAATCCATTTGAATTTCGAAATGTGTCATGGAAGAGCGCTGTTGATTGGCTGACCTATAGGCCTGAAACCTGATGACGTTTTACCCCACTTCTATCCCATGCATCCATGACAAATGGCAGGTGGGGATCATAATGCAATTTAATACGAAAGTTTCCATTCTGTCATGATAGGAGTATTTGCCCCCGTCTGCCAGACGACGTTTGAACCTGAGAGGACAAAATCCCATACAATGTATCTTTCTTAGTAGCAACGTTGTATTGTGACGTCATGCAACAATCAGATATGACGACAGCATCATGACGTCAACAAAGGACATTACGCATTATAATAATGATGTCACTGGCGTTACAATAGAAAATGTCGCCTCAAACGTGGATATAGCCAAATACAAAATATTACATTGACAAGTGTGGTCAGTCATGCCGCCGAACCCAATTTTGAAGTTATTGGAATTGTCGTTTGCTCAATAGTTTGCACTGTTTTGATGAGTACCTACCTCTTTTCATCTTATTCAGTCCACATTTTGTCCCCCCCCCCCCCAGACTCAAGCGCCCACTAGTGGACAAGGGCAAATTACTCGTACAGTCACAGTTTGGAGACTTCGCTATTAGCCTGACACCTCCCTCATGTAACATGACATCAACTTAATTGCCAGCACAAGGTCCTGGGAGAGCATGCTTTAATTTGGTGTATCAGGTTACATACAGGACTTCATGCCGTTCGGTGACAATTTGATTAGTTTTGTGTTACACACGCCATACTGGAATAGATTTCTGGATAAGTGCTCATGTGCCATGCCGGCTTGAATGAATTCATGCACAAATCATGACGTGATTGAAAGAGATATTATACATCATTACATGCAGGTCCATTGGATCAACACAACAATTATATAAGGAGGACTGACCTAGCTACTGAGACAAGATATTCCCCTACACACAATTGGTGTGTGGGTTCTGATTGGTCATGTTGGTATGTCAATTCATGTCACGAGAGTGATTTTTAGCTCACGTAAACTGTCATATTTTATATTGTATTATATTGCAACAACTCGCCTGACTTTCAAATACGCTTTCCTAAATATTTTGATGTGGGCTATTTTTAGCTCGCGTACTTAATTCTAAACACGAAGCCCTGGTCTCTCGTTCGTAGGTGCAATTTACAACTTGGATTTTGAACACTGACAGTGGTCAGATACATGTGTATTGATCAAGGCGAGCTCAAATTGGAAACGTAGAAATTGACTTGATGTAATGAAGAGGTAGAGCAAACATGCTGGTGAACAGATGCAGTACTGGCTAAACACATCGGAAACAAAAACAGAACGCTCCAAAATTTGCGTGGGTTTCATGCTTGTAGAAAAAATAAAAATGCAAGTATTGCAAATTGTTTTTCTAGTCTCACAAAGTGTTCTTCCCGACTCGATTTTATTTTTTGGCAGTCGCAATTGCATCGCAGCAGCTTTTTTATGTGATGCCTGAATTGGGCTCAGCATTCCAACTCCAAAGCTAACAGTAACATTGGGTTTAACCAAAGCTGAATTGAGTTCAGTCAAAGATGAATTGAGCAGACTTGGGGTTTTATTAAGGGCGGGTCAAAACTGAATGGGGTTTTAGCTAAAGTCTAATGGGGTTTACCACAAGACAGACTGATAGCATTTTAACCAACAAAGCGGAATTTTTTTCGTGTGACCAAAGCTGATTTGATAGCAAAATGTTGGGTTAACCCAAGCTGAATTGGTTTAGCCACGGCTAAAAAGGGTTCCCCAGAATGATTGGGTTGTGTTTAGCTAAATTACATTAATTAAATTTGCATAAATCAGAATTAAAGCCAAAAAGAAATGATTAATTGATACATCTTCAGCCGTAGGAGACGTGCAATGACGCAAAGGTTACATGTAAGTATCTGGTGAAAATCGGAACTAATGATTTTCAAAGATACTGCAAAAACCTAACAACTACAACTATGTATGAACATAATTTCCAAATTATCAAGAAAAAGGGCATATTGGTTCAGATGTACATGTATGTACCAGTCTACTTCATTTGCACAGCAGTTGAGACCATCCTTAAACTTTGTTTGTTGTGCGTAACCCGACACAGTCATACTATCTCAGAAATTGGGGTAGGTAGGTTGGATAATATAATTGTTCAATACAGGTCACTCAAATTAACAGTAGGCAGTAGGTCTCCTTTTAGCATGAAATTTGAAAAAAAAACAGAAAAATCATTTGAAAAATTGCCAAATAGGCCAAAAAAAGTATTGCCATATTTTTAATGATGGCCTGAGTAAGGAATATGAGGAAATCAGCGGTAGGCGATATAAAAAATGTCATGTCAGAGAGAACACTCGGCCTACACATCCCTCTTAACACGGTTGTCTATTTTTGGCAGATTCATAGGCCAGCTGCCAAAAACTACCTACTCCAAACCATCACAGATGCAATGTCTGCTCCAGCCATAGAACTATGTCAATTACATTACATACTACAGCTCAGAGATACTACAAGACACTTGTTTGGAATATATCATTTCTGATAACAACTATGCAAGAATAAGTTAATTTGAGGAGGGCGAGGGGTGTACATGTATGTTGCATTAATAATCTCCAGGAATGACTGATCAGAAACTGAGATCTAGCTCACAACATTGAAGAATACAGACCTATCAAGTCTCACGCATTCGGCGTGAGACTCACGCATTGGGCTTCAATCTCACGCTCTCACGCAGCCACCCCTAAATCTCACGCATTCGCCACTTCAATAACAAAAAATCTGTAAAACACGGGTCTTTTGCTCAAAGTTGTCAGTGTCCGGCGCACAGGAATGTCCTATGGGAATCACCATCGTCAGCCTTGCGTCGTATATGATACGTTCCTGCTCTAAAACTGTTTCATCGGCTCCCTGTGATATCGGGCACCATCAGACCCTATAATACGCACAACGCAGTATCGGGAACCAGTCTGTCAAAATGTCTGACACGCGGTCAGGACTTGCATGACGCTATAACTTCCAATATTTTAACGATGTAGATGAAATAATCCCGGAGGGTGGCTAATTTTTTTTACTTATACATCATGTATAAGGCCTATGCAATATATTTGGTGACAAATATCATATAGGCCTTCCAAAAATACAAGCAATATTCTTACTTCCATCAGCAAAACAATCAGTAAAAAATGAGTAAAAAACTAAGTGATGATTTATGATTTTATTCCTCTAAAATTGGTCAGAACGCGTCTCCAGCCATCTAGAACCCCTGAGCTTCCGGGGCCTAGGCGGCCCCTGGACCCTAGGCGGCCCCTGGACCCTCGCCTAAAGTGCTGGGATAGTCGCTAAATCTCACTCTTTGGGAAATTTTAAACTTGAGAGGTCTGAGAATATGATCAAAGCATGGAAATGATATACAACTACATGTAGCTATAAGGCAGCCCGCACTTGATTCCTTGTTTCCCGTCAACCACCGCATGACATTTCTACCGCCCGTTTTTTTTTCTTCATTATTTTCATTTATTCTCATTTTTCCAATTTTATTGCACTTTCCAAGCGAAATTTCTCACTTTGAACATGTTGAAATTAGTAAAAATTTTAAGCCAACCTCATTTTGTTTAACAACCTCGAAGACACCAAACTCGTTTGTTTAAACATTCTCAAACATGACTGCAGAACGATGTTGACCCGAATTTATTTCAAATAATGGGTAATGAATAATGAAAAGTAAGATCCCGCCCGCATCACTTTTGAAAAACAGGCACTAGCCTAAAGACAATCTCATGTTCACTCAGATTGGCTACAAGAATGCCTCTCCCCAATCGGCGATATATCATATCCTTCTTTAAAGAGGTAGTAGCGTCATTTAAAAAATATTCATTAAATAACATATTTTGATAAAAGTTATTTAGTAGACTTTGAGATCAAGTATGGTGAACATTTTTCTGTGACCTCATTTTTTAATATCACGGGCATTGAAATCACACTTCTGACACTGAAAAACGTGACAGCACCTGCAATTTGACTCCAGTGCCTGAGATGACGTAACAAAACGCACATTGGCATTCCGGGCATGATGTTTTGCAACGTCATACTCGATCTTAGCACTTTTATTAAACTATGACAGCTTATAACGTGGCGTCAATGGGCACCTGGTCACGTTATCCGACGTCACCTCAGTCATTTCACATTTTAATGTTGTTCAATAGACCAAATTGAAGAATCTGACAATATTGGTCCCTATAAGAAATACAAGACTTCCCGACTTGAAAATCTTTTGGCAAATGTTGCAAGTGATCATGCTGTTCAGTTTACCCGAACAATTAAAATCACGCTACTACCTCTTTAATAATAGTTAATCCTTCTTTAGTAATTAATACTACAAACTCCGAGCTTCTTCACTTAAAGTAATACAGTATATCATATCATTCTTGTCCAGAAAAGAGATAATTTTCTGGCAATTGATTTTAATTCCATCACAGCATCAGAATTATGGGAGTTCTAATGCCCTATTGTGACGTCATAACATCGATTTCCATTCATGACTGTATCTACTGACACAGTAAAGCCCGGCGCACACGAGAGCTATCAGCTGAGCTAACGACCTCAATTGCCTGTCAGCTCAGGGGCTACATGTAGCTCTCATGTGGTTTCAGCGCACACAGTGAGAGAAAGGTTCACTGAACTGATTTAAGTTCCCGCGAAACACCTTCTTTAAGATCATGTGATCTTTCATGTGACCGGGCTCGCGAAAAAATGGCCATTTTGAACAGTCGTGTGTATAAATCATGTGAAAAGAAGATGCGTTTCATTGGCCTGTCAAATAAAATGGCTGAGCTGTTAGCTTACGTTCACCGCACACACTGAGGATTTGACCTCGCGAGGCGAAATTGTCAAACAAGTTTGATATTTTTCTCCTGGTCTTGCGAGGCCAAAAACTCACCAAAAACTGCCAGCACACAAGAGCTAGCCCCTGAGCTGACAGGCAATTGAGGCCGTTAGTTCAGCTGATAGCTCTTGTGTGCGCCGGGCTTTAATTTCTGATTGCCTGATTTTGAGGTTAGATCATTGAACTTGACCATTTAGGTATGTGTATAATAAAACAATCCTATCTTTTATAACTATCCTTGATTATTCAGCTAAAGTGTGACCATAATCTGATTTCCAAACATAATTTACCATCTGAAGTTGTCTATAAATTTCTACAGTAGTGTGATTAGCTTCAAAGTGATCAGAAGGATTTATAACATTTCCTGGAGCTCTGGCCACCTGAACAATGGATTATCATCAATATGATAAACCAAACGTGACCAAACAGGTAAAAAAATATATGATCGAAACACCTTCAGCTTGCAGCAGTGTCTGATTAAAGCTGAAGAGTTTTCCAGTTCAATTATGCACGTTTGATGATGGGGGTTTTCTTTATTCAGCTGACAAATTCTACATGTATCCAGCTTGAACAGAACAGTTACACAGACACTTGCACTGGTAATACCTTAGTTATTATCGCTATTGATTTTTCTACTGCTATGACCACCAATGTATTCAAAGGGTTGAACTTTCCCTGGTTAACAGTTACACAATGGGCTCCTCCCATCAACTGTAAAAGGGCACATGTACCTAGTATACGACCATCATTTGGATGGTTCCGGGTCACTTATCAAATACATGTATGTACATGAAAATCTATAATTTGCAAATGTCTGATACAGTTGAAATGGCAAGACCATACCAAAATGTTTGCATACCATGATAACAGATTTCACAGAATATTCCTGAATTTAAATAATGGATGGATAGATTAAAGAGCTAATGCACTCAAATTGAAAATACGCATGAGATTAAGCTTTATGCCAAAGCTGTCCAATACACGATTTGACGATCATCACGGACCAGCACACAGTCGGGTGAAGACACAGGCCGTACACAGGCATATGGATAGAAATATTTAATACTCGGTGAGGTAATGTGAACAAATACTACATGTAGGTTTGGTATGACAATTTTATTTGATACATTTCCTTCTGTTTTCTTAATCAGCATAAATGCTCATTTCTTCAGTTATTTAACCTGGGCCGTTATGGAAAAATGCCCGGGTTACGGCCTGCGTCTTCGCCCGACTGTGTGTGCTGGTGCGTGACGATTGCTAAACAGGCAAATGGTCTATTGATAGTAGAAGTAAGTAATAACAACAATTACTATATTAAGTGACTGATTTGGAAATCCAATTTTAGTCTACTGCTCAAAAATAAAACAGAAAAGACAGCTGAAGACAGAGCCTGTGACGTCAAAAAGAGAGTGTGCTGATGTCAGTGACATCACGTAGACACAGCTTTCAAAACAACGTCCGATGTTGAAGCTATGACGTTTTGATTGTCGTTACGTAATATCAAGACGTAACATCAGGCACTGGCTTCAGCAGGTATGAAAGCATACTAAGATGGGGTGAGAAACTGCTACAACAGTCTGTTACTTATTCAGTACTAAAACGGGGGAGATTTCGCTTCCTGGGGTTACCGCATACCCAATTCTCCCTCTGCCACTGAAGAGCGGTATGCAGGGGAGAAGAGCAGGAACTAGTATCAAACACAAACCAGATGACGTCATACATGTAGTTCTTCTAGGTAAAACAAGCGCATGTGCGAAGCATACACGAAGAATGAATAGACTTTAAACACAGTATCTTGTAGAGCGATTCGGTGGCCGAGTGGTTAGAGAGGCCTTGCGAGGCCAAAAACTCATCAAAACCTGCCAGCACACAAGAGCTAGCCCCTGAGCTGACAGGCAATTGAGGCCGTTAGCTCAGCTGATAGCTCTTGTGTGCGCCGGGCTTTAATTTCTGATTTCCTGATTTTGAGGTTAGATCATTGAACTTGACCATTTAGGTATGTGTATAATAAAACAATCCTATCTTTTATAACTATCCTTGATTATTCAGCTAAAGTGTGACCATAATCTGATTTCCAAACATAATTTACCATCTGAAGTTGTCTATAAATTTCTACAGTAGTGTGATTAGCTTCAAAGTGATCAGAAGGATTTATAACATTTCCTGGAGCTCTGGCCACCTGAACAATGGATTATCATCAATATGATAAACCAAACGTGACCGAACAGGTAAAAAAATATATGATCGAAACACCTTCAGCTTGCAGCAGTGTCTGATTAAAGCTGAAGAGTTTTCCAGTTCAATTATGCACGTTTGATGACGGGGGCTTTATTTATTCAGCTGACAAATTCTACATGTATCCAGCTTGAACAGAACAGTTACACAGACACTTGCACTGGTAATACCTTAGTTATTATCGCTATTGATTTTTCTACTGCTATGACCACCAATGTATTCAAAGGGTTGAACTTTCTCTGGTTAACAGTTACACAATGGGCTCCTCCCATCAACTGTAAAAGGGCATATGTACCTAGTATACAATCATCATTTGGATGGTTTCGGATCACTTATCAAATACATGTATGTACATGAAAATCTATAATTTGCAAACGTCTGATCCAGTTGAAATGGCAAGACCATACCAAAATGTTTGCATGTACCATGATAACAGATTTCACAGAATATTCCTGAATTTAAATAATGGATGGATAGATTAAAGAGCTAATGCACTCAAATTGAAAATACGCATGAGATTAAGCTTTATGCCAAAGCTGCCCAATACACGATTTGACGATCATCACGGACCAGCACACACAGACGGGTGAAGACACAGGCCGTACACAGGCATATGGATAGAAATATTTAATACTCGGTGAGGTAATGTGAACAAATACTACATGTAGGTTTGGTATGACAATTTTATTTGATATACTTCCTTCCATTTTCATATAATCAGCATATCTGCTCATTTCTCCAGTTATTTAACCTGGTTCGTTATGGAAAAATGCCTGGTTTATCGAGTGAGTGAGTGAGTAGTAGGGTTTACCGTCATTTTCAACCTTGTTTCAGTCATATCACGACGGTGCCTACATGTGCCAGAACATGAGAGTGCTCACATTTCCGCCTACACGTGCCAGAACACGAGAGTGCCCACAGTTCCTATTACCCTGGACACTGCTCAGCCCAGCCAGTATGGCCTGCGTCTTCGTCTGACTGTGTGTGCTGGTGTATGACGATCACTAAAGAGGCAACTGGTCTATTGATAGTAGAAGTAAGTTATAACAACAATTACTATTCTATGGGACTGATTTGGAAATCCGATTTTAGTCAACTGCTCAAAAATAAAAACAGAAAAGACAGCTGAAGACTGTGAGCACTGACAAAAAGAGAGTGCTCTGATGTCAGTGAAATCACGTAGTGAACCCAACACAGCTTTCAAAACAACGTCCGATGTTGAAGCTATGATGTTTGGAATGTCGTTACGTAATATCAAGACGTAAAATCAGGCACTGGCTTCAGCTGTCTTTTCTGTTTTGTTTTTGAGCTCAGCAGTTGACTAAAATCAGATTTGCAAAGCATTCACATAGAATAGTAATTGTTGTTATTTAATACTTATTTTTACTACCAATTGGATAGCTTTGTTTTCAAGTTTTACTTCATGCATATTTTCAATATGAGTGCATTAATTAGCTCTTTCAATTAACTGAATGTACATAAAAGTAAACGAGGCTGAAGACAACAGATCCAGCATCGGCAAAAATTATGAAAATATTCAAGTCCCCAAATTCTGGCAAAAGGGTAGGCTTTGAGTCCAATGTGAGGCATCATTGACCAGGAATCTTCTTGAACACAACTGAACAGTGATTCTCAATGCAACTTCCAAGAAAAATAATTTTTGCTTTCCAATTTGGGCACAACCTAATTTGGGCAATGTTTAACGTTGTATCTAGGACCGTGTAATCTAAAGCTCCTGTCCTGAGTTTCATATTTAGTTTTGTCACATATTCCATTGAGCACAAAACTTTATTTTTGGAACAGGAACCTTGAATGTTGACATGTTTGGCAAGGTTGCCGTAACCTCCTGCTCATAAATACGACACTATGTTCAGGTTACAGTAAAGGCACACAATGCACATCCTGTTATTCGTCATGATTTATAAGGGAATTTCCCTTTGATTTAATTTGTCAAAGCGAAAGTGAAAGGTATCAACATACATGTACTAGTAATGAGAGATCTTGAAGGATCTTGGCGCCCACCATTGTCTGATAATTGTAAGCTAATGACAAGAGGATCTTTTTGTCCATTGTTACTAAGAACAAACGATTGATTTGTAATTTTGTTTGCAGAATTTCGAATTTGAGCGAAAAAGATCGAAAAAGGGACACTGGAAAGTTTACACCAAGATATTATCTATCTAAGGTTCAGGAGTTTCAAGATTTCTAGAAACTGTACTTGATGTCGGTTGTTATAGTACAAGTGAAATGAGCAAAGTTAGTCTGAAAGTGAATGTCCGGAGGATCCTTCGTCCTCGTTTTGTAGATTTTTTTTTTTTTTTTTTTGCAAGTGTCATCATTGGGTACTGGAAGCAAAGACTAATCTCTTTGACACTTTGGCATGAGCCCTGATTATCTCCCTTGGATCGAAACATGCAGTAGTCTACAGTTGTCGAGTTGTGACGTTGTTTCACA
Organism: Hanleya hanleyi; assembly: GCA_036873755.1. NCBI lineage: Eukaryota > Metazoa > Mollusca > Polyplacophora > Lepidopleurida > Hanleyidae > Hanleya > Hanleya hanleyi. The sequence goes on along the minus strand of JAVTVY010018675.1, from coordinate 4,755 downwards.
AGAGTGACGTCCCTTCGGCAGACAAAATGGTGGGGCAGTTCACTTGCAACGGCATGGACTAAAGTAAACTGATTTAAAATTTGAAGAAATATATTTTAATTCGGAATCATTTGAACTCCTTGATATAGAACTTGAAAGTATGGATATTCTCTATAGTCAATATATAGAATATGCCCCATCGTTTGATAAGCCGACTCTTGTGATGCAACGTCACAACTCGGGAATACAGTATTAATTTGAAGCGTAACTTGGATTTTCGAATCGGACCAAAAAGGTATCTTGCACAACTGGACCACAAGGGGAACCTGTATACCAAATTTGAGAAAGATCTATGCAGCACTTCCTGAGAAATCACGATAAAATTTCATGGGGAAATCCAAAATGGCCGCCTGGTGGCTATATTGGATTTTCGAATCGGACCGAAAAGGGTATCTTGCACAACTAGACCCCAAGGGGAACCTATGTACCAAATTTGAGAAAGATCCCAGCAGTACTTCCTGAGGAATCACGATAACAAAGTTGCATGAGGAAATCCAAGATGGCTGCCTGGTGGCCATATTGGATTTTCGAATCGGACCAGAAAAGGTATCTTGCACAACTAGACCCCAAGGGGAACCTGTGTACCAAATTTGAGAAAGATCCATGCAGTACTTCCTGAGAATTCATGATAAAGTTTCATCAGGAAATCCCAGATGGCTGCCTGGTGGCCATATTGGATTTTCAAATCGGACCAGAAAAGGTATCTTGTACAACTAGACCCCAAGGGGAACCTGTGTACATACCAAATTTGAGAAAGATCCATGCAGTAGTTCCTGAGAAATCGCGATAACAAAGTTTCATGAGGAAATCCAAGATGGCCGCCTTGTGGCCATATTGGATTTTCGAATCGGACAAAAAAAGGTATCTTGCACAACTAGACCCCAAGGGGAACCTGTGTACCAAATTTGAGAAAGATCCATGAAGTAGTTCCTGAGAAATCACGGTAACAAGAATTGTTTACGGACGGACTGACGACAAACGGACGGACGACGGACCACGGACGAAAATTGATTTGAACAGCCAACCATCTGGTGATGGCGGGCTAAAAACACCGGAAGCATCAAATCGAAAGTATACCATATCTGAAAATAGTAACACCATTTTTTTCTGGCACCTAGTAACTATTTATAATACGAAGCTGCGCATCTGAAAACCCCTCGGCTCTGGGCGCCAGCCATTCATAATGTATTCAATTTAAAACAAGACTTCAGGAACACCAAGCAATCAAGTAACAAATATACAGATTATGAAAAATTTTGCCATTAGAAATGGCCTCAAACGTTTCCGTCCAATCAGAGAAACCGGTATTCATTACATAAGTCTGTTGATGCATCGACGATGTATACCAAATTTTACATCGAACATTTGAAAATTATCTGAGATAGAGATCCCTAATGATTTCGCATAAATTAAAGATGGCCGCCCATCCTTCCCACCACTCAGAGAAACTGATGTAGTTATTCATTGCAAGTCTCTTGATACATAGATTCTGTATACCAAGTTTCATATAGAACACTGAAATGGTATCAAAGATAAACATCATTAAAGATTTTGCATAAATTAAAGATGGCCACCAAGGTTTCCGCCCAAGCAGAAAAACCAGAACTGTCTAATCGATGTATACCAAATTTTACATTGAGCACTTGAACCGTATCAGAGATGTAGATCATTAATGATTTCGCATAAATTAAAGATGGCCGCCCATCCTTCCCGCCACTCAGAGGAACCGATGTGGTTATTCATTGCAAGTCTCTTGATACATCGATGCTGGATACCAAGTTTCATATAGAACACTGAAATGGTATCAAAGATATATATCATTGAAGATTTTGCATAAATTAAAGATGGCCGCCAAGGTTCCGCCCCATCAGAAACGCCATTTATCGTAAGTCTATTGATGCTTCGATGATATATACCAAATTTTACATCGAGCACTCGAACAGTATCAGAGATAGAGATCATTAATGATTTTGCATAAATTAATGATGGCCGCCCATCCTTCCCGCCATTCAGAGGAACTGATGTGGCTATACATTGCAGATCTCTTGATACATCGATGCTGTATACCAAGTTTCGTATAGAACACTTGAATGGTATCAGAGATATATATCATTGAAGATTTTGCATAAATCAAAGATGGCCGCCAAGGTTTTCACCGAATCAGGGAAACTGGTTTGGTCATTCCTTTGAAGTTTCTTGATGCATCGATGATCTATACCAAGTTTCACACTGAACAGAGAAATGGTACCAAAGATACACAAGATTAATGATTTCGCATAAATTAAATATGGCCGCCAAAGTTTCCAACCAATGAGGTCCAGATTCAATAGGGTTCTGGGTCATGAGCATATGGATGTGCAGTGCAAGTTTGGGGTGCCTAGGGTAAGTCGTTCTAAAGATATCTTGGTAACAAGAAACCTGTGATGGTTTCGCATAAATTAAAGATGGCCGCCAAAGTTTCTAACTAATCAGGTCCAGATTCAATAGGGTTCTGGGTCACAAGCATACGGATGTGCACTGCAAGTTTGGTGTGCCTAGGGTAAGTCGTTCTGAAGATATCTTGGTAACGAGAAAGGTGTGACGGACAGACGGACGGACGGACAGACGGACAGACGGCCAGACGGCCAGACGGACAGACGTACATGACGACGACAATACCCTTCGGCCAAATTTTGGCCGAGGGGTAAAAATTCAAACCCGCTATCAAAATTCTATCACCCTCATTTTTGGGGATAAAATTCAATCGGTGGTTCTAATAACTTTGAAAATAGAAGAAATAATGTATTACATACGCATGATTTTGAACTATTTTGTCATCTTACCATTTTAGTAAATTTGATCACGGTCCCCAGATTTTATGGTGGAAAATTTTCCTTCCTGTGATTGAATTACTAGGGAGATTACGGTAAATATATTTATATACAGTAATTCCCCTAATAAGTCAATCACCGGAAGTGCAGCAACAAATGGCATACGGTAAGCGATCCAAATATTCGATCGCCGGAAGTGATTTTTTAGTCCCAAAATCGATGCTTGATCGTAAAAATTGGATCGTACGCCCCTCTGCAATGACGAGAAAAATCGGCTCGATCGAAAACATTAGATCGCGGAAGTGAGAGAAAAGCACGATATATCCGATTATCTCCCCTAGTTCACAACGTAAAAATTGCCCCGATAATTAGTCAGTGCATTGTACATTAATAAGATAAATTTGTTTATAAGAAATCTGATTCACCCATAGCCCTACATAACGTAATACATTATTTTTTGGAAGAAAACGAGATGAACTATATAATATTAAACTTCGACAAAGAAATTTCACCATACTGATTTGGTTTTATTAAAAGTCCGATGTGACAAAATATCATAAAGAATGATACATTAATCGGGTGAACAATTTGGTGAATTAAGCTAAAAATGTTCGTAATTTGAAAAAATTTGATAGACGAATAAGGACTTCGTTATGATATCAACCACACATTATTATATTACGTATTTGTGTATGACATTTATATAACAAATTTGATATATGGCATTCGACGGATCTTGATCGCGAATGTTAACCTATTTGTCAACCGTATACGCTAAACCCCTAGCGGACCCTTATTGTCCTATCTGACCTGCTCTGTGTTTCCCACGTGGACCGTCTGCTCAGGAGGCCCAGAAAGGGGGAGAGCTCAAAGTCGGTTGCCGTTCTCGGGAATATCAAGTTGTAAGGTGTGTGCCCATTGCATCAGATTTCTTCACCGCTACTTATTTTTTCGTATGGGAAAAGATCCAGATGGCTTTTTATGCACACCAAATGACCACCCGGGATTTTCCTGGCAGGCCGTAACTGAGCCATCTCGGAAAGCCCCTTGAACAGATGTACATATAGCGTTGATTTTATTCTCGTATTTTGATCAATAACGTTCTGAATAATCACATGATTGATAAGAAATCTGGACTTATATAGAAACAAAGATCAATTAACAGCTCTCTATTTTACAACATTCAACGATTTCAGATAATTTAACATAATATCTCCTGGTGGCGACAAAACACTGAAGCCGTGACGGGGTTAAGTAGGCACCTAACAGAGAAACATTTCTATCATTATCCTTCCATATATCATCCGTTTATTAAACAAAATCGCAGACATCGGACACACCACTCTAGGTTTTACACGCTCCCTTAGTTAAAGAACAAATCGGCAACCATTTAATTCCCGCAGTGAGCGGCTATTGGTCTCAGCATAATTTTTCACAATATTTGCAAGACCGTCACACGTTCGTTTCTTGAATTCGCAAAAAGAATATGTCTATCGTTTTTAATATAATAGAAATAATTTGACACTCGCGCAACTATTATGTTTTACACGAAGTTGTCTTTATTTACCATTCAGGAATATATGCTGTTTAGATTTGGTTTAGGTCACATTAACAACTCCATTTTGCGTATGCGTTGATACTGCCGATCTCGCACATAAGGTTGCGTTTCTGTTCATATTCATTCTAGCTATTGCCGACCGTGTGCGATCGAATTTAAGTTAGATCGTCCCATTTTAGAATTTGTGGGTGATTGTAAATCAGTTAGAATATCCGATCGTAAATCTCCCGAAAAAATGGGGTCGATCGTAAATCGAAAGATGATCGTATATATGGATCGCTTACCGTATATCTGGCAATATTCTCCATGGCACCAGCGACGAAGTGTCATATTTTGTATAAGATTTTT
>JAVTVY010018674.1:0-77991 GCA_036873755.1 Hanleya hanleyi | reverse complement strand
GTCCACCCACAGACACCTTCTGCGCCTTCATTAGCAAACCACATTAACATAGTTGCTAAGGGTATCACACCCGGAATGCCATACTCTCATGCACGTGGAATCTCTCTAGCGACAACGACTTTCTTCTGAATGACTAGATCGAAAAATATGCCACAGCTTTGCTCTGTCAGAACGCGTTGTATTTTATATATTACGATCAGTGCCAAGGTTTCGACGATATAGACATCGCTGAAACCAGTTAATCACTTCTCGCTATCAAAGCAAAATTTTCTATAGCGCTTCACATAGATATACATTATATGAATGTCTGAACTGTGGCTAGCCACAAACAGAAGATTCCGGTGAATCACGACTGCATATCTCCCATTCAGTAACATCTCAACCTCCGCTGTTTATGACAAGGGCAAAGGCGGTGCCCTTGTCACACCTCTAATGCTCAGATCCATTGCGCGAACCTGGCAGATCGGACAACACGAATTGAGTAGGCACCAGGCTTGATTGATGTTCAGAATGTATTATTATTATTATTTAAATTATATTTGACACTGTGGTATATTAAACTGGAAAAGAGCGTTCTGAATACTTAATGTGTTGTATTGATATTGGGATAAAATAACATCATATATCGTATACTTATTTACACTATTTGACAGTATGCCAAGTATTGGGCAAATTGTGTCTGAACCCTGTACGCATTTGTCAATTCGTTTCTTCGATCGAGCGTTTGAGACAGATAGTGGATGATCTGTCTTGGATTTGTTTTCTTTGAGGAGTATCATTTTGCAATTAATAGACCGTTCCTTACAGGACTATCGGCTGGATCGTAAAAGATTAGCCTATACTACTATAAAACACACACAAGGGAAGTCTTCGGTTGAGAGCCAAGATTTCCCTGCCTTGTAAGGTGTACCTCAGTCTCAAGATGTTCTTAAATTTACACCAATTAAAATACTTCTTAAAATTGCACTGCTCCTGGTACCAAGAAATAAACAAAATAAAGTAAAATAAACAAACATAATTGTTATGAAATGTAATGCTGTTCAACTTGCATATCTACATGTAGTTAGTCCAGGAGTCACTGCTTTCTGATTGCATTTCATGCAAACAATTAAATATAAAATATACGTGCACACGGTGTATATTTCGAAATCTCGGGGTTTTCTTTAAATCTCCACTCGATTAATTGACGAGGTCATACATAGGTGCTAAAAAGTCAACGATAATGATTTACACTGGCGAAAATTCATATGACAAGCTGTCATCACGTGACCTTAAAATACAGATATTTCGCACATGTAGAATATGCATCGGGGAGTTCTTTTGAACGACTTTTCATTAAAACTTACTATACGATAATAAACTTTGCGGATGAATTTTGCATCTCCCGTGTGAAGATTGCTGCTTTAATCCAGCATGTCACGAATTTTCCCAGGAATGGTGTTAAGCCATTAGACTATTAAATAATATATTTACGATAGCATAGAATTTTCAGTTGATATCTGAAACCGGAAACTGATGAAAGGAAAATGAATTTGAAAAGTGAGAAACGAACATGGCACACTTAGAAAACTATTGAGCTTCACTCTTTTAGAACGTTCGATTCATGGCTTTTAGCGAGCGACGCTTTGAATAAAAATAGCAATCACTTCCGTCACCGATTTCTGACTGCATCTCGCGATTCAATAAAACAAGAACAGCTCCGCAGTAGAATAGTATTACACGGAATGCAAAATGTTACGGAACATCCTCGGTTTGCCTTACTATAGCATATCATTATTTTGCTAAACATGTATACGGGAAGTGTAAACCTATTTATCAGATTCCCATTAATGCTGTTACTGTATTGTTTTGCTGTGTGTTCATGATGGCTGCATTTACGAGTCGTATAAATCGTGAAGTACAAAGAGCCATAATACCCTGGCGCATTTACATTTTAACGCCCACGTTGATTTATGTGCGATTATTTCCAACGGAATTGTTTATTTATATCTCCAATTATCTCTACATAGATATTGATGATTGCATATTCTGTCTGGGTGGAACAAGCAATCGTTTCCCGCTGTAGGGCCACTACGTGTCGATTCGAATATCGTCTGATATAATGCACACGATACCAAACGCGACACCGGTAGGGTTCTTTTTGCAAATCTTTAGAATTAATAATGGTACATCACCAAACCTGCCTGTGGTTATGTGGCTATCCGTTCACTGAACATTGCGGTCAGTGTCTGTTTTAGAGGTCATTCCTTCATAAGGGACCATGACAATGTCTCAATGAAAATTTGTCCTAACAGAAATGTCCGCTTGTAATTTCAATTTTTTCATTTGCTGGAACCACTTACTTGTATTCCTTTGGATATTCAGCTACTTCAGGTATGTTAGTTTGATATTTGTCTCTTTCGCCACGCAACACACTACATACCGGGTTGTCCTGTTTCGTAGAAAAAAAACGCCATCGAATTTGAATTACATGCTACGTATGATGTCACATTATTTTTCTCTCGCATTCCTATTCGCGACATACATGCCACATATCATTTCTATTCTTTCTCTTTTGAATTACAGTTACGTTTCAGTTTTCTCATGTACTACGACAGATACGTCACATTGAATTGATAGAATGGGGATAGTGATGTCTCCGTTGAAATGTTACTCTGCGATAAAAAAGTTGGTTTGAGTTATCCCGCTTAAATCGATCAAATCTCATTTCTAGTTTTACATCTGGGATATGTCGATTTCGTATTTCTCTACGAATGAGATGGACATGCTACACTGAGTTGTCCCCCTTAGATATACAGCATGCCATTTCCAATTTTCTCTCTTTTGATTTTTAGAGGCGTCAGACATGTCATTTTGGGTTTTCTCTCCTATTTTACTTCGAGACCACAAGACAAATTACCTTGACATATCAGATACTCCAGTTTGATCTCCCGCCTCTGAATTTCGAAAGCTAGGTCACGTATCCTAAATGTTATTTTCAATTTTCTCTCATGAACGTTTAGCCATCTCTCTTGCTGGAAACCAACTTGCGTTCTCTTGTTTATACAATACAAATCGGAGATTAGAGAAAGATACACCAGGTACAAATCTGGTGTAACTTTAATCAGCTGACTAATAATCAGCGGATGACTTTAATAACCAGCTTGCAAATTTCTGATAAAATCCCCGAATCTAAAGTTCGAAAATTGGTTGAAGATTGGCACTTGTATCGGTGAACCCCGCATAGAGCATATAACCGTGGTCCATAAATGAATTTCCGCGTCAATAATCGAAAGACTTATTATGTGTGACGTTTATCACCAATTCCATATGTGTGTGAAATAAGAACAGCATAGAAGAGTGAAGCGGAATATCAGTTTCCAATGATATCAGCAAGACTGTTAGACTCACCACCCAGCCTTAAGGAAATACCGACTGTCACCATGAGATTCAATGCCCGAAACATGTGAGCAATCAGCGTTCTGCAAGGAGTTCAATAATTGCTCGGTCGTCAATGATTAATTTGTCTAGAAATAACTGACAGAAGCTGAACCTTTATAGCCTACCTACACCGGAGTTTGACTATTTGCAGGGTCTGCCTATATTTGTTCATGTTTCAATGAACAGTTGATGGACACTGCCCTTGACCTTCACTCAATCCCGTAACCCATCCACTTACATGCGTTGTGATCATCGAGTTTTTAATGATTTCTTTATTTTTGGTTCACACTGACCACGACATTTTTAAGAAAATCAACAAACTTGAACTGGATAAATAGCATGTGCACCGTTTTCGCATAGTTTCACGATTTTGGGACCATTTCGATCATCCTTTCACTGTTTGTCCTGTCTTGTTAATTTCGAACTCACATTGATCAACTTCTCCCCGAAGCCCCTGGTTATAGTTTGATTGAATAAAACAATAGTTGAGAAACAAATAAATCTCACACGTTTACATATGAAGTTTATCATGTGAGTACCTATTTCTCCTTTTAATTAGTGGTTGGAATGTCAGATAAAGTTTCCCTTCGAATGTCTCACTTTGGTCACAGATAGAAATGGGAATATATCCACCATTACAACTCATTGTCAGCAGTTACACCTGGTGCCCAAAGTTTCCCTTTGAAAATCTGCTCGTTTCAGGGTAGCAAATTCAACAATTCTAAAATAACAAAACTGAGATAATAAAGAAGACATATGCATGCACTGCAAAGTAATACATGAGCACACTATCGATGAAAACGCGAAGTGAAGATTCAATATATATGTGATGTGAATCACGCTCCGTTGGTGCCTTATATCAGATGTAACAGCTTTGGAATGAACGAGTTTAGGGACTAATAGTGATGTGTTGTGCTAGAGTTGGTCGGATTACCCTCATTACGAACTCCAGACACATTTATCGACTCGAGGAAATCGAAATACTCTTTGAGGGTGACGACTGTTTCCGAAGGAGGCACTCGGAAAGGCGTCGAGATGCCGGAGGTGCTGGAAGTAAGATTGGATCAAGGAGGATGTAGGTCTCATCTTTCCTCGCGATTTGACAAAACAAATACTATCGATTAATTATAGTGTTCTGTCCGTTTCTTCGTTCTCACCGCAGGCGCTTATAAATTTGCCACAAACATAGTTCCCAAGGCTAAATACTCGACTATTGTCGACAGAGAATTCTTATTGCCATCTTTTCGCAATATCTTTGTCTTGAGGAAATGTTGATTTTCTACAAAGACATTTTTCCATGATGACTGATATTGGAGCGATATGCAAGAGGAAAGCTTCCCTATGGACCTCACATTCTGACAGGAGAATACGGGGGATTCTCGGACGTGGCCTTAGTATTTCAGTCGCATTTGTTGCGATATTCAAGTAGCAACTATGAAGTATCCACAGGGCCCCTAGCACTGGTGTGATGGGTAAGAATGTCTTGGTAATTAGTGTCCCTTTTCATATCCATTTCTATTGGATATCACGAAAATTGCGAAAAAAGGCAGAGTTGAGACTTACGGTCGCAGGGCCAAATGTAGAGAAGACATTGAACTGGAAACTTGTTATAATTTGATGGTGATTGGAACTAACGAAAGTGCGTTTTTCGTGATCAAAATACACCCTGTTTACACAGATTTCGAGATAATGGCGGCCAAACAACAACAATCTCGAAACAACTATTATTTATTTATAACTCTAATTATCTCTTCATCGATATTGATAATCGCATATTCTGTCTGGCTAGAAGAAGCAATCGTTTCCCGTTGTAGGCCTACTACGTCTCTCAATGAAAAGTAGTCGTAACAGATATGTCCTCTTGTAATTTCGATTTTCTCATTTGCCGGAACCACTTATCCGTATTCCTTTGAATTGTCAGCTATTTCAGGTATGTTAGTTTGATATTTGTCTCTTTCGCCACGCAATAGACGACATATCGAGTTGTCCCGTCTCGCAGAAAAAAAACGTCATTCATTTTTTTTTTGCATTATAAGCTACGTATGATATGCCACATCGCTTTTTTCTCTCGCATTCCTATTCGCGACATACATGCCACATATCTATTTTTCTCTTTTGAATTACAGTTACGTTTCAGTTTTCTCCTGTTCTACGACAGATACGTCACATTGAATTGATAGAATGTGGATAATGATATCTCTGTTGAAATGTTACTCTGCGATAAAAAAGCCGGTTTGAGTTATCCCGCTTAGATCGGTCAAATCTCATTTTCCAGTTTTACATCTGGAATATTTAGCTGTCAGATTTGTCGGTTTCGTATTTCTCTACGAACGAGATGGACATGCTACACCGAGTTGCCTCCCTTAGATATACAGCATGCCATTTCCAATTTTCTCTCTTTTGATTTTTAGAGGCGTGAGACATGTCATTTTGGGGTTTCCCTCCTATTCTACTTCGAGACGATAAGACAAATTACCTTGTCATATCAGATACTCCAGTTTGATCTCCCGCCTCTGAATTTCGAAAGCTACGTCACGTACCCTAAATGTTATTTTCAATTTTCTCTCATGAACGTTTAGCCATCTCTCTTGCTGGAAACCAACTTGTGTTCTCTTATTTATACAATACAAATCGGAGATTAGAGAAAAATACAAAACTGATGTATCTTTAATCAGCTGATTAATAATCAGCTGATGACTTTAATAACCAGCTTGTAGATTTCTGGTAAAATCCCCGAATCTGTTGATACTTGTATCGGTGTATCCACCACATGACATTGAGCGATATCCTCATGCACCATTGAGCCTTGGTTCATAATGAATTTCCGCGTCAATAACCGAAAGACATATTTTGTGTGACATTTATCACCAATTCCATATGTGTGTGAAATAAAAACAGTATAGAAGAGAGAAGCGGAAGATCAGTTTTCAATGCTATCAGCAAGACTGTTAGACTTACCAACAAACCTTAAGGAAATATCGACTCTCACCATGGGATTCAATGCCCGAAACATGTGAGCAATCAGCGTTCTATGAGGAGTTCAATAATTGCTCGATCATCAATGATTAATTTGTCTAGAAATAATTGACAGAAGCAAGGTCTGCCTATATTTGTTCATGTTTCAATGAACAGTTGATGGATACTGCCCTTGACCTTCACTGAATCCCGTAACCCATCCACTTACATGTGATGTTATCATCGAGTTTTTAATGATTTCTTTACTTTTGGTTCTCCCCGAAGCCCCTGGTTATAGTTTGATTGAATAAAACAATAGTTGAGAAACAAATCAATCTCACAGGTTTACATATGAAGTTTATCATGTGAGTACCTATTTCTCTTTTTAATTGGTGGTTGGAATGTGAGATTAAGATTCCCCTCGAATATCTCACTTTGGTCACATATAAAACTGTGAATATATCCACCATGTCAACTTATTGTCAACAGTTACACCTGGAGCCCGAACATTCCCTTTGGTCACATAATAAGACTGTGAATATATCCACCGTTTCTACTCTTTGTCAGCCGTCACACCTGGAGCCCGAAGTTCCCCTTTGAAAATCTGCGTGTTTCAGGGTAGCAAATTCAACAATGCTAAAACAACAAAACAAAGATGACATATGCATGCAATGCAAAGTAATACATGAGCACGCTATCGATGGGAATATATATATATGTGATGTGATGTGAATCACGCTCCGTTGGTGCCTTATATCAGATGTGACAGCTTTGGAATGGACTAATAGTGATGTGTTGTGCTAGAGTGGGTCCAGACTCCAGACACATTTATCGACGCGAGGAAATCGAAATACTCTTTGAGGGTGACGACTGTTTCCGAAGTAGGCACTCTGAAAGGCGTCGAGATGCCAGAGATGCTGAAAGCAAGATTGGATCAAGGAGGATGTAGGTATCATCTTTCCTCGCGATTTGGCAAAATATATACTATCGATTAATTACAGTGTTCTGTCCGTTTCTTCGTTCTCGCCGTAGGTGGTTATAAACTTGCCACAGACATAGTTCCCAAGGCTAAATACTCGTGTATTGTGGACAGAGAATTCTTATTGCCATGTTTTCGCAATATCTTTGTCTTGAGGAAATGTTGATTTTCTACAAAGACATTTTTCCATGACGAGTGATATTGGAGCAATATGCAACGGAAAAGCTTCTCTAGGGACCTCACATTCTGGCCGGAGAATACAGAGGATTCTCGGACGTAGCCTTAGTATCTCGTCCGCGTTTTAGGCGATATTCCTGTGAAGAATGCACAGGATCTCTAGCACCGGTGTGATGGATAAGAATGTCCTGGTAATTAATGTCCCTCTTCATATCCATTTCTATCGGATATCACGAAGATTGCGAAAAAAGACAGAGTTGGGAATTACGGTCGCAGGGCCAAATGTGGAGAAGACATTGACTTGGAAACTCGTTATAATTTGATGGTGATTGGAACTAAAGAAAGTGCGCTTTTCGTGATCAAAATACACTCTGTTCACACAGATTTTGAGATAATGGCGGCCAAACAACAACAATCTCGAAACAACGAGATCTGGGGGCTCGTGGTATTAAAAAATCAACTCTTGTGATGCTTAGCGCTGTCCCTCCATTTTCAATGGACTGAAATCGATGCCGTGAGCTTGACAAGGCTGTGAACAGAAACTGAAAGAAATGAACTTAGGCGGAATTAAAGTCCAAATCTTCGGGATTGCGAATTTCATCACCTCAACTCAAGCTACGTATCTGTTCATAATATCCACGAATAATATAAAGCGAATCGTGATAGTTATTTGCTGAATATAAAGTCTGTCAGTGTTGTTGGTGTTGTTGTTGTTGTTGTAAAGTAAGTCGTCAAGACATTATTCGCTCTTGTACCTCGACGGCAGATAACATTTCTGCCCCTACATATCTTGATATTTCAGAGGTGTCATAAAATGAAATTGACTAGCATGTCAGTGAATTTCGGGATATAAAAATGCATTTGATCAGGAAAATGATACATAGAAGTAAACAGTCCACTGTAACCAAAGTCAAGACTCAAGTCGTCCTGTAATAAACACTGAATCGACCTATGAATTTAAGATAATGAACTTAGTGTTTTTAATTTCGTGCTTTCGAAGGATCGTGCACACGTTGACTGACTGGACGATTTACATAAAATATCGATATGTTGCATACGAGGTCCAACACTTTAACCAGAAAAACGTTGAGAACAAAATGTTACATTTATATTATAATACCAGAGATATGGAGATTGATGAGATAGGAAGCTCCATGTTATATTCCACGGACATCACGTCAGCGGCACAAGGTCCTACAACGCGCACAAGGCGCGCCAAGCCCTGTGTCACGGAGAACCTTCGACGTCATTGATATTAACCTGTAACATTATCTTGTGACGTCATTGTCTGTGAGAGCGTCATCGCTCTGACCACCTCTGTTGAGGCGGGGATAAAAAAGCGCTGGACAATTGAAATTATGTGGTCTTTACTCTCTAATAGAATTCACTCTGGGGGTCTATTCATAGTGTGATTGTTCAATTACAACACATATAAGGGAAGTGGGAAGAGGTGCCGACATACTGACAGAGTCACATGGCTTCACAGTATAGTCTTCTGGTTAACCTATTCTAAAGCACATATCAAGAATCTAACGATTCCTGATTTGTGTTGTATCCCAGGTACGCTTTTATTGCACCTGTTCATGTGGCAACTTGCATGACATGACCACACGGCCCCTAGCACCGGCATAAGCGGTATTAGATACAAATCTCGAGAGATATGATAGAAATGCTCTGACAACTCGTATATTGGTAATTGGTGAGCTGTGTCGCTGTGACAACTCGTATACTGGGAATTGGTGAGCTGTATCGTCGTCAGATGAAAATGACGGCATGTAACACAAAAGACTAGTCTGTGAGGCCCGATGTCGACCAAGCATCAACTTCCCACAAATGCCAACATATATCAAAGACCAAAAGGTCTGTACAGGGGGCGGGCCTCGGGGACGAAACGTTCACCAGCAGAATCTCGCCATATACAGGTAATAATTACAACACATATAAGGGAAGTGGGAAGAGGTGCCGACATACTGACAGAGTCACATGGCTTCACAGTATAGTCTTCTGGTTAACCTATTCTAAAGCACATATCAAGAATCTAACGATTCCTGATTTGTGTTGTATGCCAGGTACGCTTTTATTGCACCTGTTCATGTGGCAACTTGCATGACATGACCACACGGCCCCTAGCACCGGCATAAGCGGTATTAGATACAAATCTCGAGAGATATGATGGAAATGCTCTGACAACTCGTATATTGGTAATTGGTGAGCTGTCGCTGGGACAACTCGTATACTGGGAATTGGTGAGCTGTATCGTCGTCAGATGAAAATGACGGCATGTAACACAAAAGACTAGTCTGTAAGGCCCGATGTCGACCAAGCATCAACTTCCCACAAATGCCAACATATATCAAAGACCAAAAGGTCTGTACAGGGGGCGGGCCTCGGGGACGAAACGTCCACCAGCAGAATCTCGCCATATACAGGTAATAATTACAACACATATAAGGGAAGTGGGAAGAGGTGCCGACATACTGACAGAGTCACATGACTTCACAGTACAGTCTTCTGGTTAACCTATTCTAAAGCACATATCAAGAATCTAACGATTCCTGATTTGTGTTGTATCCCAGGTACGCTTTTATTGCACCTGTTCATGTGGCAACTTGCATGACATGACCACACGCCCCTAGCACCGGCATAAGCGGTATTAGATACAAATCTCGAGAGATATGATGGAAATGCTCTGACAACTCGTATATTGGTAATTGGTGAGCTGTGTCGCTGTGACAACGCGTATACTGGGAATTGGTGAGCTGTATCGTCGTCAGATGAAAATGACGGCATGTAACACAAAAGACTAGTCTGTGAGGCCCGATGTCGACCAAGCATCAACTTCCCACAAATGCCAACATATATCAAAGACCAAAAGGTCTGCACGCACGCTTAATTATCTATATTTTCGCAACAGTGCAATTGTTTCAAGGTATTCCAAAGGTGATGTTTGAATTTCGTCTTATAGTTCGCTGTGTGTAAATACCCAACAAAAGATGTGGACAGACACATTTTGTTCTACATCTTTGAATTTTGGCATCAAATCGGTTGGAAACTGTTCAAAACCCACGGCAAATATACCAGGAAGTTATTATACAAAAGCGTTTGCATGCAAAATGAATGTTTGGAGAATTCCGTGATTTAGTGCCTGTATGTTCATCATAGCGACGTGATTATCATAGCGACGTCATTGAAGTTTCCAATATCTGTCTCTAAATCTCTGGTAATATGCAAAACCGGTGAATATTTCAAAAAAATGTTCAAAAACATTTGTGAACTGTGTCAATGATACAAACGATCCTATTTTTGTGTCAAGATTTTTTTCTTTTCAATACGATGTTTCATTTCAAAATATCCATTTTATTATAAAATATTATTTCACATCATCCACATAACGATTAATTAAGCAATACATTGCATATGGTGTTCGATTCGTATGACAAAACTTTCCTCAACCTGGAACTGCAGCAATACATTCATTATGGTTTAACTCTATAATTGTCCCCGAAGGGCTAAAGGGGGAATGTAGTATTGGGGTCCGGCCATGTGTCCGGACAATAACTTCCGAAAACTGAACTGATTCTTTTCAAATTCGGCATGTGTGGAAGTTTGTCAGTTACTTGCCGAAGGGCGAGGGTTCTCTCCGGGTACTCCGGCTTCCTCCACCAACCAAACTGACTGTCACCATATGAGTGAAACAAACTTGAGTGTGACATTAAGCCAAATTCCTTCCCTCCCTCCCTCCCTGATTCTTTTCAAATTTGGCATGTAACGAACATCACCTCAAGATCTCTCTTGGGCTTGTTCTTAACGGTGATCCGCCTATAGGTGGTGCCACCAGGGGGGCCAAGTTAAATTTCATTTCTGGACAGTAACTTTTGAAAACTTGAACAGATTCTTTCAAAATTTGGAATCTGGATAACTTGCCACAGGATCTTACTCGAGATTGCTTTCTATGCTGGGTACGGAATATGTTAAGGTTCCAAACCAAATCAGTACATGTAGTTTCAACGTCAGGGACTTCAAACGCTCCGGTTTTCATTGAAATATTCTCAGAACTACCAAATTAAGTGATGGAATAAATTATTGTACTTTGTACATTTCATCCTGTTCTGACTGACAAAAGGTAAATAAAGCATTACACATACACAACAATATACACATGACCCAATTTTATGAAATAAGGAAAACTATGTATTTCTGTAGAGCACAGTCAAACATCAAAGCCATAAAATGCACACAGATAACGGCAGCCTTCCAAAATCCACGAGCTCTAGTTATTATTATTTTTTAATTATATGTGACACTGTAGTATATTAAATGGGAAAAGAGCGGTCTGAATACCTAATGTTTTGTTTTGATATTGGGATAAAATATCATATATGGTATACCTTGCTGTATGACAGACTCATTTACACTATTTGACATATGAAATGATTTTTGAGAGAGAAAGAATAAGTTGGTCGTCAGCGGGATTCGAACCCACGACCCCGGCTTATCGCGCCGATGCTCTACCTACTGAGCTATGACGGCCCATAGGTATTACACCCGTAGATTGTCCCTGTGATGACCAACCTTCTCTCTCGGTGTTGCAATGTGCGCAACTAGCTTTTATAATGGAGAAATGATATTTGGTATGGCGTGAAGCCCGCCACTGAGCATATGAAATGATTTTTGAGAGAGAAAGAATAAATTGGTCGTCAGCGGGATTCGAACCCACGACCCCGGCTTATCGCGCCGATGCTCTACCTACTGAACTATTTGACAGTATGCCAAATTGTGTCTGAACCCTGCACGCGTTTGTCAATTCGTTTCATTAATGGAGCGTTTGAGACAGATAGTGGGTGATCTGTCTTGGATTTGTTTGCTTCTATGAGTATCATTTTGCAATTAATAGACGATTGGATCGTAACAGATTAGCCTATACTACTATCAAATGTACACGAGGGGAATCTCCGGTTAAGAGCCAAGACTTTCCTGCCGAAAAACGTGGTCGCTGTAGCACATGTATATGTACTTTGCGAGGAAATTACCATGAATACAGGGGATAACAATCAAGTAAAAATTTGCTGCGACTGTTGTTCTATTATTTGAATCGGAAATTATTAATAATTTAGATTAGATTTGGTGCCCTATATACACAATAACACATAGCAATTGAGCTGCATGTATTACCATTGCAGACAAGTCAGCCACTCATTCACAGGATCGCTAGTAGAGGAAAAGGAAGAATACTATACCGGCGTTTGTGTGCTGGGGCGCGTGGGGGCGAAGGAAATGCGGGGCGTAGAGAGTTGCAGCATGAGATGCCTTGTATTTTTTTTGTCTCCGAACAAAATGATTTTTTATCCGCTCTACTATACAAATTGGATGAGCTGTCTATTATTACGGGTGGGGTTGACGGTTGTAGGCATTGCTATCTATTGTTTTGAACAATGCGTAGCGAGGTTGTCGTGAATTGAATCCTGGCGGATGAAGGTTTAATTTAAATCAGCGGGAATTTCATTGGAAATGAGTATGTGGACACGTTCATACGACATACCACGGTCATGGCCGATCAAGATAAAAGGTTGTAAATATCTAGTAGACATTGCTAGATGCGTCACTTATCATACAACCTACCCGCTAAAATCCATGGTGACAAGCAGCCAGAGGATGCTAGGTCCCCCGCCAAAATGGCAGCAATATTTATAAGCGCTGTCGGTTTCAGAAGATATCCATGAGGATGGCAACAGCTACTTCACAGGCGTAAGAAGCAGAGGGGTCTTTCCACCTTCCCAGGTTTTCAGATCAACTCCGAATGGCTGACTGAATGTTGATTGCTACTGAATATATTTTCTTTACCATGTAGCATGAAAATTATGTAACTGAAATGCAACCCCAAGAGACAACTCATGGCATATTATCTGCAAACTAAATTTGACAAGAATATGAAGGCATCCTCAACCTATTGCCCAGAAACCAAATTTAGACTTTGCCACAAGGAGTCACCACCTGTACATGTAGGTGCAAGCAGGCAAAACACAATCCCAAATGACATCTCATGTCATGGTATCGGCATATGAACTTTGAGACTCTGAAGAGGGGTCCTCAAGTTATTGCCGGTACTAGATGCCCACCGATGTTCATGTTATTTGGGGCGGGTCACATATAAATACAAAATTTGAGAATAATCTGATGAGCAGTTGCCAAATTATTGCCCGGAAACAAATTTTTCCACCAGGAGACGCCACCTGTAGGCAGAAGCGGGAAAAATACAATCCCAAGGAACATGGTATCGTGGGGACATCTGCATACCAAATTTGAGAAGAATCCGATGAGGGTCCTCAAGTTATTGCCCAGAAACCAAATTTAGATTTTGATACCAGGTGACGCCACCTCTAGGCGCAAGTCAATGAAATGCATTATCATGCGACATCTTATGTCACGGTACATTCTTACAAAATTTGAGAAGAATCCGATGGTCACAGGTCAGTTCTCAAGTTATTACCCTAAACGAATTTGTGATGTTGCCACCAGGTGGCGCCACCTGTGAGTGCAAGTGAGCGAAAGGCATCATGGTAAATGCATGCCAAATTTGAGAAGAATCCGATGAGCCGCAACGTTTCTCATGTTACCCAGAAAGTTATCACTTGCAGCATGGAATAATGGAATGAACTCTAGTGGCGCCACCTCCGGGTGGTTTTTGCTGAAACGCATCACCAACGGTGTTTTGTCGCAGGGAATGCATTTACCAAATTTTGAAGAAATCCGACAAATTGTTCGTAAGTTATCGCTCGCGAAGGATTTGAACAAACATGAACGGACATGCATTAAAGATTGGAACAAGACCCAGTGGCGCCACCTACAGGCGGATCTTGCTGAAACGTAATACCAGCGACGTCTTGTCTCAAAGAGTGCAGATGCCAAATTTCGGAGGAATCCGACAAAGCATTTAGGAGTTATCGCTTATGCAGTATTTGCACGGACATGCACTAAAGATTGGAACAAGACCCAGTGGCGCCACCTACAGGCGGATCTTGCTGAAACGTAATACCAACAGACGTCTTGTCGCAAAGAATGCAGATGCCAAATTTCGGAGGAATCCGACAAAGCATTTAGGAGTTATCGCTTATGAAGTATTTGCACGGACATGCACTAAAGATTGGAACAAGACCCAGTGGCGCCACCTACAGGCGGATCTTGCTGAAACGTAATACCAAGAGACGTCTTGTCGCAAAGAATGCAGATGCCAAATTTCGGAGGAATCCGACAAAGCATGTAGGAGTTATCGCTTACGAAGTATTTGCACGGACATGCACTAAAGATTGGTACAAGACCCAGTGGCGCCACCTACAGGCGGATCTTGCTGAAACGTAATACCAAGAGACGTCTTGTCGCAAAGAATGCAGATGCCAAATTTCGGAGGAATCCGACAAAGCATTTAGGAGTTATCGCTTACGAAGTATTTGCATGGACATGCACTAAAGATTGGAACAAGACCCAGTGGCGCCACCTACAGGCGGATCTTGCTGAAACGTAATACCAAGAGACGTCTTGTCGCAAAGAATGCAGATGCCAAATTTCGGAGGAATCCGACAAAGCATTTAGAAGTTATTGCTTACGAAGTATTTGCACGGACATGTCCGTGCATGCACGGACACATAGAAGCAAGACCCCAGTGGCGCCACCTACAGGCGGATCTTGCTGAAACGTAATACCAAGAGACGTCTTGTCGCAAAGAATGCAGATGCCAAATTTCGGAGGAATCCGACAAAGCATTTAGAAGTTATTGCTTACGAAGTATTTGCACGGACATGTCCGTGCATGCACGGACACATAGAAGCAAGACCCCAGTGGCGCCACCTACAGGCGGATCTTGCTGAAACGTAATACCAAGAGACGTCTTGTCGCAAAGAATGCAGATGCCAAATTTCGGAGGAATCCGACAAAGCATTTAGAAGTTATTGCTTACGAAGTATTTGCACGGACATGTCCGTGCATGCACGGACACATAGAAGCAAGAACCATTTTAAAGTCCCCGGCCGCGTTGCGGCGGGGGACAAAAACGTTTCTGCATATGTTCGCGTACAGATAGGTCCCAGCCAAGAAAAAACTAACATTTTTTCCTGTCAAAGTTTTCTCAGTGGTTCCGTCATCCTTGACGTATGCCCTTTCAATTTAGCTGAGGGGCCACCCTGGATTTGGCCTCAAATCCAATATGGCGACCAAAATCCAAAATGGCGGGCAATACCCATAGAAGTTCACAATTTCTTGTTCGAAAATCAATTTTCTAACCACAAACTAGGTTTTTTCTAGCCCTCCGTAGGGTATGAATAATTAGTTAATTTTGGAATGATTTGTAATTGGTCTGAAAATTCAATATGGCCGCCAAAATCCAAAATGGTGGCCAATGTCCATTGAATCACACATTTTCCTGCCCTAATACGTAGAGATGGACCATCATTGGTCCAAATGCGTCCTGTGGGGTGTCATCTTGTAGCTCTCGGGGTGTAGACTCTGATTTGAGGGACATCCATGTCATCTGTGACATCATCGGTGACGTCATCAGTACGAGTAGTAAGGAAAACGGGCATTTTGGGGGGGTGCGTGGAGTGTGTTTGGGGTAAAGATGGATCATCCTTGGTTCGAATGTGTCGTGTAGGGTGTCATGTTGTAGCTCTCGGGGTGTAGACCACGACTTGAGATTTTTGTATGTCATCTGTGACGTCATCGATGACGTCGTTAGTACGAGTAGCAGCGAAAGCCGGAGCTTCGGAGGTGCAATGGAGTGCGTTTGGAGTAGATGACGGCCTTTTTTCCATCCAGCTACCTGATGGAGTTACCTGTGAGTGTGAGTGTATGCGCGCGTGTGAGTGAGTGTGAGTGATTGATTGATTGAGTGAGTGCGTGAGTGAGGCGTGCACAACGCCCTTGAGGCGTCCCCAACGCCCGTCAACGCATGGACGCACTAACGACGGTGAGTGAGTGATTGAGTGAGATCCGACTGGACTAATGTATCGTCTGTTTTCATCATTTTGCGCATGCGCAGTCTGGCCGTAGTATAGAAAGCAGGCATTTTGGAGATTCGTGGAGGTCTGTTGAGTGATTGAGGGACCATCCCTGGTCAAATAAACCGTTTGGATTATCAGTGTGAAGCGCTCGTGGGTCAGGCTGGCTTGTTTTCATAGGCAATCGTGCCAATCTGCGCATGCACAGTTGGGGTGTGGTAAGCAAAGTGGTAATTTTGGGAGATGCATGGGAGTCTGTTGAGTGATGAGGGACCATTCTTGGTCCGAATGCCTCGTGTGAGATGTCAAAGTGAAGCTTTCGTGGTGTGGATCATGACTTAAGTGGTGTCCTTGTCATCTGTGACGTCATTCTTGACGTCATCAGTAGGAGTATTAGCCAAAGTGGGAATTTTGGGGATGTGAAGTAAGGTGTTTGGGGTAGAGAGAGACCATGTTTGGTCCAAATGGCCCGATTGGGGTGTCCTAGTGAAGCTTTCGTGGGGTAGAGTCAGACTGGCATGTTTTTTATTGAAAGTCGCGCCACTCTGAACATGCGCAGTTGTGGTGTAGTAAGTAAAGTGGTCATTCTGGATGTGCGTGGGGATGTGTTTGGGCGATTGAGGGACCATTCTTAGTCCGAATGCGTCGTGTGAGGTGTCAAAGCAAAGCTTTCATGGTGTGGACCACAACTTGCGGGATATGCTGGTCATCTGTGACGTCATTGCTGACGTCCTCAGTAGGATACTTTTGGGGTGTGAAGGACGGTGTTTGGGGTAGAAATGGACCATCCGTGGACCGAATGCGTCGTGTGAGGTGTCATCTTGTAGCAACACCTACCAACGACAAGCTCAATGCTTCAACGCCCTGGTGAATTAGCCCTGAAGCCCTGCTCGCCTATACATAGCTCTGCGTGTGTGGTCCGTGATAAGTACTATTCTGATTGGTTAGTCCAAAAGTAGAGCAACAACAACAACAACATCAAAGATTACAGGTCAATCCTTGTATTATCCCCTCCATCACAGCACATCCACGCTAAGGGAGCCGCTATGGGCGTGTTTACTATTCACTTATGCTATTGTCAGTGTATTCAGAAGTTCATTATTCTGATCTCAGAATGATGAGGGGCACGAGTTAATCCTTATATGTACAGACACCACTACACACCACTATTACCACCACCACACACCAGTTCTACCACCACCACACACTACCACACACCACCACCACCACCACCACCACCACCACCGGGCGTTGACGCCCATCAACGCCCGGTCGTGGTGGCATCTCCCATGTTGCAGAGCTCTTGGATCGGAGCGCTTGGAGCTCAAACCTTGTGGAGCTCAGAGCTCGGAAGTGGCGTCATCGCACGCATGTGCGCGTACCTGTGATGCACCCTGTACCGTATAGCCATTAGGATATAGGGTATAGCATAAGTGAATTGTAAACACACCCATAGTGGTTCCGTTAGCGTGGCTGTGCTGTGATGGAGGGGATAATAAAAGGATTGACCTGTAATCGTTGATGTTGTTGTTGTTGTTGCTCTACTATTGGACTAACCAATCAGTTCCATTTCTACCCCAAACACCTTCCTTCACACCCCAAAAATATCCACTTTGGCTACAACTCCTACTGAGGACGTCAGCAATGACGTCACAGATGACCCGCATATCACTCAAGTCGTGGTCCACACCATGAAAGCTTTGCTTTGACACCTCACGCGACGCATTCGGAACAAGAATGGTCCCTCAATCGCTCAAATACATCCCACGCACCTCCAAAATGAAAACTTTACTTACTACACCACAACTGCGCATGTTCAGATTGGCGCGACTTTCAATAAAAACATGCCAGTCTGACTCTACCCCACGAAAGCTTCACTAGGACGCCCCAACCGGGCCATTTGGATCAAACATGGTCCCTCTCTACCCTCAAACACCTTATTTCACACCCCCAAAATTCCCACCTTGGTTACTACTCCTACTGATGACGTCAATAATGAATCCCCAAAATGCCTGCTTTCTATGCTACGGCCAGACTGCGCATGCGCAAAATGATGAAAACGGACGATACATTAGTCCAGTGGGATCCCACTCATTCACTCAATCACTCACTCACCGTCGTTAGTGCGTCCATGCGTTAAGACGGGCGTTGGGGACTCCTCACGGGCGTTGTGCACGCCTCACTCACTCACTCACACTCACTCACTCACACACACACGCACGCACACACTCACACTCACAGGTAACTGGATGGAAAAAAGGCCGTCATTTACTCCAAACTGTGACGCATTCCATTGCACCTCCGAAACGCCCGTTTTCGCTACTACTCGTACTGATGGCGTCACCGATGACGTCATAGATGAAATGGAAAAGCCTCAAGTCGGGGTCTACACCACGAGAGCTACAACATGACACCACACACGACACATTCCGATGGTCCATCTTTACCCCAAACACACCTCCACACACCCCCAAAATGCCCGTTTTTGCTACTACTCGTACTGATAACGTCACCGATGATGTCACCGATGACACGGATATCCCTCAAATCGGGGTCTACACCCCGAGAGCTACAAGATGACACCCGACAGGACGCATTCGCACAAAGGATGGTCCGTCTCTGCATATTAGGGCAGGAAAATGTGTGATTCAATGGACATTGGCCGCTATTTTGGATTTTGGCGGCCATAATGAATTTTCAGACCAATTACAAATCATACCAACATTAATAATTCATACCCTACGTAGGACTAGAAAAAAACCTAGTTTGTGGTTAGAAAATTGATTTTCGCGCAGGAAATTGTGATCTTCTATGGGTAGTGGCGGCCATTTTGAATTTTGGCCACCATATTGGATTTAAGGCCAAATCCAGGGTGGTCCCTCAGCTAAATTGAAAGGGCATAAGTCAAGGACGACGGAACCACTGAGAAAACTTTGACCTGAAAAAATGTTAGTTTTTTCTTGGCTGGGACCTGTCTAGTATTTGACGATGTCAACTTCATTGACCGTTCATGTGAAGAGCTTGATTTTCGGTATACCGTAGTTAAACCCTACCTGGTTTGGGGGGGGGGGGCTATCAAATTTCTGCGCTATCCCCGGAACGACAGAAAATGGAGAGCTGAAACTCCTTGACTTTATATTTTATCGTATTGGGGTCATTTGGAGCCTATTTACATAACCCCCGAGCAGAGGATCATGGATAAATTCAAGAAGGCCACGTGGGGTACCAGAAAAGTGATGTTTTTGTCAGATTTCCTCAAAATTTCTGCTTTTCCGCGACGAAAAGTGGGCAAAAACTATATTATTCCAAATCAGATTAATATTTACTAATGTATCATGCAGTTTTTGCGGAGAAATTCCATAAATAAACAATTCGGAAAATCCGACCAAAAAATTTACCAAGAAATGCCGTTTTTGAAAATGACATCACTGTGACGTCATCAAAGCGACCATCTTGGATTGTTGTTACATTTCCTTGTAGATCTTGACCCAAGGGTATAGTGTGGTAAGTTTCAGTCCCCTAGCCCAAGGAGTAAGAAAAATAATTAGGGGGCGGGGGCATTTCGGCCCCCCCCCCCCAACCAAGCCAGGATACGTCCCCAAAAAGCTCAGGCCAGATAGGGTTAAGTATATTTTCGGTATTTTACCTTTTTCTCGATTATGATTTCTCACCTTTAAGAAACCTTTTGCCAAAACAAACTATGTGGTATAGCTCTAATAATAATGGGGAAGTGTCTGCAAGATACTGTAGGAAGCATGATTTGCTAGGGTAATGTCAATGTGACGGTTGCTATCTATTGTTTTGAATATTGCGTAGCGAGGTTGTCGTGAATTGAATCCTGGCGGATGATGGTTTAATTTGAATCAGCGGGAATTTCGTTGGAAATGACTGATCAAGATAAAAGATTGTAAATATCTAGTAGACATTCTATCCGCTAAAACCGATGGTGAAAACGTGTCTGCAAATGTTCGCGTATTTGACGGTGTCAACTTCATTGACAGCTCATGTGAAGAGCTTAATTTTCGGTATACCGTAGTTTGAGTATTTTTTCGGTATTTTAGCCCTTTTTCTCGATTATAATTTCTCACCCTTAAAGGTGAACTGCAAAGGTTTTTGAAAATGAGCGAAACACTCGAAGCGGGGGAATTTAACCGCTGATTTGAGAAAGGATTTTACAAAAACTATGCACCGCAGGGCCATATACGAGCCGGGATTTGTGGTATGAAGTGTAACAGAAAACCTGAACACCGCCAGGTATGAATAAATTGCGTTTATTTGTTCTCAATCGAGCCTCTGAAATCCGGTAATTTTTGGCGGAAAAGTGCATTTCAACTTTACCTCCCTTGATATATCTGAAGTGTGAGATGGGTATGTATATGCAATATAGTAGAATCTCGTCCCTGTGCTTCCTCCTTCTTTTCTCTTTTCATCACTTCCCGCTTCCGACACATTTTGTCTCAAATTCGAAATTTTCCAGACGGTCCCCTAAAGCACAATGACGTAACGAACAGCGCCAAATGTTGGGAAATCAGGAGGAGATAAGTATGGTGTTCTATTTGTGCCAATTTGTCCTCGCGCGTCGACTTGCAAAAGGCGACGCACGACGCGCGACGCGAAAAGTCGACGTCGTGTTTTGAAACGCGACGTCGCCCTTTCCGTCGCGCGTCGACTTTTACAATGTTAAAGAGATAGGCCAAAACTCGACGTCGTGTTTCAAAAGTCGACGTCGCCTTTTGGCCTATCTCTTAGCATTGTAAAAGTCGACGCGCGACGGAGAGGGCGACGTCGCCTTTCAAAACGCGACGTCGACTTTTCGCGTCGCGCGTCGTGCGTCGCCTTTTTGAAGAATCAAAACTCGACGCGCGACGGAAAAAGTCGACGTCGCGTTTTAAAAGGCGACGTCGCCCTCTCCGTCGCGCGTCGTGCGTCGGGTTTTATAATGTTAAAGAGATAGGCCAACACTCGACGTCGTGTTTCAAAAGTCGACGTCGACTTTTGCCCTATCTCCTAACATTGTAAAAGTCGACGCGCGACGGAGAGGGCGACGTCGCCTTTCAAAACGCGACGTCGACTTTTTCCGTCGCGCGTCGCCTTTTGGTTTACAAAAGTGCGCATGTCTGGGGAGCATGTATTCCATATTGTTCACGAGACACAATAAATTATCAATCAAATTATCAATTGAAGTTTGCCACTATACGTTGTACAAACGTATTATATAAAATTCACAATCTTTGTTAACTTTCTTCTTTTATGTAAAGGTGTATGTGTGTTTGTACTGTGATGTGTTTAGAATTGTATTGTTTTGTAATGTATTGAGTTATAATATGTTGAATTGTAATATATTGTATTGTAATGTATGGTATTATTTTGCATTTTATTGTATTGTATCGTATCATATAGTCTTGTTCTGTCTCGTATTGTTTCGTTGTATTGTGATTTGGGGTGTTAATTTCGAACGAAAAAAGAAAAAAAATGTTCACATCTGCGATTTCCGAACCTTGTAGCTTCTGACCGGTGTTGGTAATTTGCTGAGAATTTACTGCAACAAAGCAAGAATGGCAAGATATTTAACATACATGGAGACTATGTACCACATAATTTATTTGTTTCGCTGTCAGATATGTTATATTGCTGATTAATTTTCGAACACTGGTACCTGTGTTCCACAAAATCCACACCCCTCCATCGCGAGGACAATACGCATCTATTAGCTTGTCAATGTGTTCATATTTGTCGGACTAATACGTAAAATAAATTCAAGTTTCCAATAATGAACCAAAAGCTTATGTAAATAACAGTTTTGCAGGAGTAACAGTAACGACTGGAAAACAGAGAAAAACGAATTAACAGCTTGTGTAGCTCAAAGGAAATGTGAGATCTTACTGTTTTTCGGCCGAAAACGAAAGTTAAATGACCTCACACCTCACTTTTACTTTGACAGCATATAGTCACTGGTCTAAAATGGCAGAAAACATAGCCTTACTATTAAAAAGGGTTGTATGATTCGAGATAAAATGCAACGTGGCGCGTTTTAACAGGAGACATTCATCAGGATGTCTCCAGCATGTAAGATCTCACAGTTCCATTGAACTACACAAGCGATTAATTATTTTTCCTCTGTTTTCCAGTCGTTACTGTTAATCCTGCATTACTGGGTTACTGTTAATCCTGTTCATTATTGGAAACTTGAATTTAATTTACGTATTAGTCCGGCGAAATAGTAACACATTGACAAGCTAATAGATGCGAATTGTCCTCTCGATTGAGGGGTGTGGATTTTGTGGAATACAGGTACCAGTGTTCGAAAATTGATCAGCAAAAAAAGCATTTCAGACAGCGAAACAAATATATTATGTTGTACATAGTCTCATTGCATGCAAAATATCTTGTCATTCTTGCTATCTTGCAGTAAATTCTCACCAAATTACCAACACCGGTCAGGAGCTACAAGAATCGAAAATCACAGCTGTGAACATTATAGTAACACATGCTCCCCCGCCAGACATGCGCACTTTTGTAAACCAAAAGGCGGCGCGCGACGCGAATGTCTGTCGCGCGTCGCGCGTCGACTTTTTAAAAGGCGACGCGCGACGGAAAAAGTCGACGTCGCGTTTTGAAAGGCGACGTCGCCCTCTCCGTCGCGCGTCGACTTTTATAATGTTAGGAGATAGGGCAAAAGTCGACGTCGACTTTTGAAACACGACGTCGAGTTTTGGCCTATCTCTTTAACATTGCAAAAGGCGACGCGCGACGTCGTGTTTCAAAACACGACGTCGACTTTTCGGGTCGCGCGTCGTGCGTCGCCTTTTGCAATAGAACACCATAGATAAGCGATGCGTATTTTCAATCTGATTTCGAACACAGCTCCAAGACCAGGTTTATATTCGCAAATTTTGAGAAACAAAATGCTCCTAAAATTCAAAATAACCTGACAGATTTTGTTTTGTCAATATTTTTTGCGATATAAGAAGAAAAGATTGTAAATCGAGAAACCTTTGCAGTTCACCTTTGAGAAACCTTTTTCCAAAACAAACTATGTGGCATAGCTCTAATAATAACGAGAAAGTGTTTGCAAGATACT
Source organism: Hanleya hanleyi (assembly GCA_036873755.1). Taxonomy (NCBI): domain Eukaryota; kingdom Metazoa; phylum Mollusca; class Polyplacophora; order Lepidopleurida; family Hanleyidae; genus Hanleya; species Hanleya hanleyi. The sequence goes on along the minus strand of JAVTVY010018674.1, from coordinate 54,392 downwards.
ATAGGAAACGATTGATTTGCCAGGGTAGGAAACGTGATTTGCTAGTGTAATGCTTGACATTCTCTTGGCGGATAGGACCATATATATTGTCCAAATCATCACTTGTGTGTCCTCGCAAGAACATTATATTCAGACCCATCAGCTACACCATAAGGCGCGCAAATTGACGCAGTTGTCCATGTGACGTTATCTTGAGGCTAAGAAATTAAAAGCTGCACTGTCGTTTAGGGAGAAACAGAAAGGAAATGAACGAACCATTTTCCTGGATAACTGGTAACATAATACACTATTGGGCGATCTATTATGGGTCCAAAGTGGTGTTTCTTGTTGCCGTCCACTGGCGACGACATATTCCTACGAAGTAGGCTACAGATCGCAAATTGTCCGGTAATGAGTGAGTCAGTGAGTCAGTGAGTCAGTCAGTCCATCCGAATCCTTTCGTCAGCAAAATAAGGAGAACCGTTGACATTAGAACCTTGATTTTTGGCATGAACGTGCATTAGGGCATTGTTACCAGCAAGTTCTGAGCTGACCGAATTCTGATGAAAAATTTTCTGATTTATAATTATTTTTTTTATTATTTATTGATGGCTCAGCGAGTGCACTGTCATGCCCATCGGGAACCCTTGGCTGTATGTTTCACTGTATATATAACACAGTACAAAATCTGGTGGGATATGCCATCCGTAATTGTTTTTATGAAATAGGAAATGCTAATTTTCCATCATTTGTTAGTGCATTTATCTACACTGCTATTACCAACTTGCCATCCTCAATACACACAATTCAGTATATTGTTATAGATATATGTAAACTGTGGCCTTTAACGTGTATCCTATTTCACATCCAAACATTTCATCACAGACCACATCAGGCTTCAAATTCAGGTCAAATTGCCAACTGGTGGTGAAATATCATACATCAACCAATTAAATCAGCCTGGTGCAATAACCCAGCAGAAGAAAGAAAGTTGTGGTATCATCCTTCAGATTAGTCTGTGTGAGCAACAGTGACAAAAGTTTACTGAGGGTGAAACAAAGCCATCCTGCAAGCCACCCAAGGAATTTATCAGCTTGTGTTGGGACATTTTGTTGGTATTATGTAAGCTGTTTAATAGTTTACTCATTCAAATCTCCATACAATATTTTCTGTTATTCAACAGACAAATTTCTTTACTGGTTTTAATTGTTTAAGTTTTACTGGGTTTCAACTGCTACAGAAAGTATCACAGTACTGATACTGTAGAAAAGGGTCTCAAAACTAACAGCTGGTGAACTATTTGGTAGTGTGAATTTAATTATTCCATGTTGAGTGCAATTTGTTCACATGAATGGTGGAACGTCTGGACTCTCAAGTGAAAGTGTGTTATACATGTACATAGCTCAAGCATGTCAGGTTTGAGGAACAAGCATGGTTGCAATTAAGATATAATCAAAGAAATTTCGTGACAATTATTGAATCTAAGTAGGCCCCTACATAACAAAATTAGCTTGATAAAAAAGGGCGTTCCTGGCGCGAATTGTTTTCTTTTGAGAGAGAATGGTATTTTCTGAGTTACATGTACCTGTACAAAGATAGGTTGTTCAAGGAAGCTTTGTTTTTGCTGTTGCGTGCATCAAGTGTATGGAAACATGATATATGCACCCAGAGCCCTGATCTACAGCTGTATAAAACTCAACATCTGGCATTGACGGCATGTTTAAAGGGTCTTAATTTATTTTCCTTGGGTAGAATTTAACTAGATAAAGTAACTTTGATCATGATGTGAAAATATGAGCACATACTTTGAGGGTTTTTTGTACCTCTTGAATATTGACTATATATCACACTGGGATATAATTTAAACAAAAAATTACATGTGTAAACAAAATATGTCTAAATTTTTCTTGTCATTTCAAATCTTGATCCATTTTGATTTCTTGATTAGGGGATACAGAATCACTGCCACGGAGTGTGTTGGTGTGTCACAGCAATGTAATTCCGATTCACACAACGAAGCTGAGGTGGTTTAATGTTTATCAATGAAGAAAATCACCGATCAACCGTCATAGAATATAATGTGAAACAAGAAAACCGGAATAGTACATTCATCAGATTGCCGATACCCAAAATGTGTTGTCTCATATATCTAGATAACAACGTGATGTATAGAGACGCTATTTATTCGTCTTTGTACCGGTTATACTCAGGAGAATGACATAATCATTATTATCTTGTGCAGAGAAGGTGTTGGTCTTGAGTTGAATTACCGTAAACTACATAAATGCTACCTTTCTACTATAGTACTATATATAAAAGTTTGTTGTATTGTTGGGAAAATAATGCGATTCAAAAAGTTGTTTTGATCCTGGACAAGGGCACTGAAAACCATTAAAGAGATGTAAATGTATTTTCACACGTAAAGCTTGAAATCTACTGTATTGAACTCTTTATTATTCAATCTGTTTCCTTCAGTTAAAAAATTGTAAAATTAAATCGGCGATCGTTATTTATTTTTGGAATGAAGGCGCATTAGGAGACTGTTACCAACAGGTTCTGAGCTGACCTACTTTTGATGAAAATTTCTGATTCTGTCTTGGGCAGTGCCCATCTTAATATAGACAGAATTTCAACTGGGGGTGGGGATTTCCAAGAGTTCAGTTCGCGTTCGAGTCCTAATGCCTACTCTACTTCGTAGGTCCTGTGACGTTAGTCACACTGCTCATGTTTCATTCCTCCTTTACTTTTGACATTAAAGCAATCAGTCGACTGCTTCATATATAAGACTGGCTGACTAAAACGTCAGCCCGTATTTAGACACAGCATGACGAGGTACAAAAGCAATAAAAGGACCCGATACGTAAGTAGACAACCGACGAAATATTCTGCCATGTTTTACTATAAACATCATCTCGTAAAGCACCATGCACGAAGCCGAATGATATGGTTTCCATACAACAAATAGTCCATGGTCAATGGAACTGAAACAGGATGATTATCCCACTCCTATCCAAATACGTAGTGTTCGTCCATGACAAACTGCAGGTGGGGATCGTCTAATGCTATACAACTACCCTGTAAATCTCCCCCCTGTCCCCATGCAACACGATCTCAATATAATTACTGGCTCGAAATCCATGGACTGTCAAAATTGGATGAACACGTCCTGTTACCGTTCATTGAAAATTAATACCATCAGGGTTTAGATCTATTTAGTATCGAATTTTTCCAACTGGTGGAAAAAAAATCCGAAATCAAACGCTGCTTCCTAGCCGCCGTTTCCATGGCCATAGCAAGTTCTTTCGCAAATTATCTGGTCACGTGGTTGTGAGATATGAGGCAAGACCTATCATTTGGGCTATATAGAGCCCTCGTTCGTATCGAGCCCCTATTTTATTTCAATTTGGAGAACTTCATTCTATCTGCTGTCTGAATGTGGACTCTCAAAATCCGTTGTTTTTTTAATTGTAGTTTTAGGGCCGCTTCCCATACGGATTTCGCGGTCCATCAACACAATGCTTTCTTTACATTTCATTATACATTTCTTTTTTTTAAATTCACAATTTTACAAGCAGCATAATGGTTTAAAACAATTAATAAAAGTTACAGAAGTGAAAAATAAAAAAGTCTATGTAGAAGTTCGACTGTCTATATCAGTCATTCAATTCATGAAGAGTGAGTGAGTTTCGTTCAGAAGTATTTCGTTCATACAGCGACGACAAACCTAACTACAATATGAATAGCTGGACTTGTGTCACAAGCCGTGTACAGCAATCACGTGGAGAACATTTATCTCTTCTTCGTGGGAACAGACCAGGTATAACACAGTTAATACACTTCTTTTTGTAATGGATCGTGTGATTGTTGGTCAAGATCCGTTCCAACCAGCTAGCCTTATATATATGAGACAGACGGCAGATTGCTCTAATTCTGACCATAGAAAGACATGTCTTCCCCTCGTGGGAACAGACAAGGTATAAAACAGTTAATAAAGTTCTTTTTTTAACCCTACTTGGCCGAGGAGGGGGGGGGGGGCGGAAAGTGCCACCCCTAGTGAACTTTGTGACTTTAAAGCTTATCTTATTGGGGCCATGTGGTATCCGCGAAAGTCGTGTTTTTCAATCTTTTGGCTGCATTTCTTCACATTTTCTTTGCCTAAAAGGCCTTGAAAGTATTTTATTTATGCAAAACTAATTATTCTATATTTTATTTGATATTTTTTGAGAGAAAAATCGGAAAAATGAAAATTTCGAAAAATCGACCCCAAAAGGGCCGAAAAATGGCTTCCGAGAAGATGACGTCACTGTGACGTCGTCATGGCGACCATCTTGGATTTTCCGCCCCTCCCCAGGCTGCGATACACCCCAAATCGCCCAGGCCAGGTAGGGTTAATGGATCGTGTGATTGTTGATCAAGACCCTTCCCAGTCATCTAGCTTTATATATTTGAGGCAGACGACAGATTGCTTTAACGCCAACCATAAAAATAATAATATATAGTGTCGCCAATTGAACGCGAGGTGAAATACAATTAGAACCCGTAACAGACCACCCGATGTGTCATTATATTTCGAAGTATCCACGGAAAAGGCAGGTTCAGTTCATTTCTAATGTTTCTTTTTAAAGTACAGTTCAGCTTTAATATAACTTTCTGAAATACTACATGACAACGTGCGATTTCTTAGACTTATTGGATCGTTTTATTTATTATTAATAAGCCGACATCTTGCTTTGTAAACCTATTCAAACGAGCTACATGTACCTCGACAGGAGGGTACCCAAGACATAACATCAGTGAAAGGTAAATCGCCAGAAACTACACTGCATCCGACAAACTCGCCGGAATGCGGAAACTATCATTTGTAAAGTCATGTATGTGCGTTTGTGGACATAGGTAATAAAATTGGTAATAAGTGTGAGCCAATTATCTTAGTATTAATTGTCGTTCAAGCCGTTAAACATTTGTCATAATTACAGCATTATTACTATTGTCATTATAGAGATGAATAATTGTACTGCATTATATTTTCATCATCTTTAACAATATCCAATCTCCGCTGATATGAGGTATTTCTATGGCAACCAAAATATTAAGCCCTTTCCTCCCGTCGAGTTAATTAATAAAGCCCCATACTATTGATTGTAACTCCGATCAGGCTTATGGTTCACAATGAGAGAAGGAATTCAAGCCGGAAATACCATCTTTAGTTAAATGTGTTGTCAAATGTGGTTAACACTTTCGTCGCCAAGGCCGCGGAAAGATGTGTAGGAAATGGATCAATACATTAATATAGTTCATAATATTTCAACAAGTGTCACGGAATATCGATCGTCAAAGTGCAAAATAAAGAGTGAAACTGATGGGCAATCCCATTTAATAGCATGGGCTGGTGTTTTGTATGACCTACTTAATCCCCCTCTGAGTTCTCTGGAATATGTTCGGATTTGCCGCATTGTACCTTCTTCGTAGTACCCTGAAGTTGAAATTGTTTGCCACCAGGCTTTTTCTCAAGACAGACGGAGACCAAAATGGTCAACCATGGTGAAAATAGAAGATTGCTAAGTGTAGCCACAGATCGTTTGTCAGCGTTCATATTTTTATGGCTTTGATCGTCGAAGAAGTTAGACATCACGGTAGACCAAGTTGGAGCGATATGCAAAAGGTGGGAAAAATTGACGATGTCTGACGACTAAAAAACAACCATATGACTCTACAGGAAAGCATCCCTCGGCCCCTAACATTCAGACCCCGACAATACGGTCGATTATCGGACGTAGCCTTAGTATCTCAGACGAGCTTTTATTTGCAGAGGTTCATCTGGAGACTCTTAAGTATCCACACTGCCCCTAACACCCGATTATGCGGAATTAGATACGCTAGCTCGAGCGTTGTGATGACAGATTAGCTCAAACAACTCAACTGATGTTAATGGATGATGATCGTGGACATCTGATGGAGTAAACGCTTCAACATGGAGTAACCTGGTACATCCAAGATTACCACTGATTTATATTTTACGCCTGATGTGCATTGTTCTTCATATCTTCTTAGACTGATATGACATTGTCATGTTCAAGAATGCAGAAGCGGCCAGCATGTTCAAAGGCGGATGGCGAGAAAGCATGGTAATCTCCTATATATTTATCCCAAAATTCTTTTTGTCACTTCAGTCCATCTTTCATCTCGGAGATGAGGCGTTCATGTGGCAAAAGTATTTAGAATTTAGACACAGAAATGTTTTGTGGACGACGGATGCCCAGAACAATGTCTCTGGCTCGTGTGGTGCAATTACGAATTGTTCAGCAGTCGTATTCAAGTACGCGTCCAAAGAGAATTTAGTGAGCGAAGTTTCCAGCGAACAAGCTCTAAGACGACTTGCCAATGTGAAGATCCCAATCCTTGTTGTCAGCGGAGTCTATGAATGCGTCAGATCCGTCACTCATTCAGAAGCAATCGAGTTTCCAACGGTCCATAATCAAAAGACCTGTTTCTATATCATAGTTACATAGCTACAAGACCCGAGTCACTGTGGAAATAGGGCGAATCTTACGCCTGATAAAGTGAAGAAAACGTCACTTTTCTGGTACCTCACATGGTCACCATATTGATGTTGATCCGAAAAGGATAGTCTACAGAGTCATGAGGTGTCAGCTCCCAATTGTTTGTTGTTGCGGAAATATGGCAGAAAGTTTGCATAATGGCCCCCAAGGCCTGTTAGCGTTAAAGTGTGATTGTAGACGTGGAAGCGTTGTATCGTGTTGTGCGTGATTGACCAGTACCTTTTAATCTGTCCATGCGCTAGAAAAGCAAAAACATGACGATGGTGAAATCACTAAAACGACTGGGCGATCGATCGAAGCACGAGCCAGTTAGTCTGAATTTACAGGATGAGCATGGCGAGCAGTTATATCTTCGAAAACACTACCCGGAAATGATTTGCCTTGAAGAATGAGTAGATGATTGCAGGGCGAATGCAACTCAAAGTCGTCTCACACAGCGCTTCCAATTTGCGATATAAATTGTACAGCGCAAGTCGTCTTTAAGGTTGAGATGAACTAAATATTCCATCTACCTCCAAGCGCGTTAAATACCGATATCGCAACCACGAGAAGCAACATTACCGGTACTGAATTCGCGGCAGCAGTAAATCCATGTCATAATTGGACCCCATCTAGTTATCATCGCCTGCACATAATAGAACCATAACGTTGACCAGCAGATATTAGAGAAACACAAATTAAAGAACTCTGCATAGAATGCTATTCGAAAACGGACTGGACGAAATATCAACAGAACGTTGAAAATAGGGATTCGAATTTTGTGACATTTTCGAATATCATTTATGAATTTATCACCTGTTTTGCAACTAGCAGGCCGGCCTCCGCTCATTGACCAATCCCGAGTCAGCTTATGCTTACATTCTAATGCGTACCTACTTACTTTTGCACACGATCACGTACGATGTATTAGTTTCGTTATACCTTCAATGTTACAGGGACATTTGTGAGACTCCCAGTCCATGAATAATTTCGATAATCCAAAGATTTGGTGGGCACGCCACTAGTAATAGTCATAAGTTATAGTCATCATGAAAATGAACTCTCAAATCGTTCTTTGTATATAGTATCTCGACTGTCGCTATAGCCTAGAGTGAGTTTAAAGTGCGTCGCTCTTTTCTCTCAATCCCTTCAATTCAAAGAAGTGAACATTTCTCTTGCACAGTCTACGCTATATGTAGCGTACTCTAGCGTACTTTATACGAAGCTCATAACAAATGTACCAGATGTTCTTTTAACCAGCCCTAACATTCGACTGGGTTTGTCGACAATAGCATTTCCATGTTCATGCCAAGAATGAGAGGGCAGATACCAGTAATTCATGGCACGTACCTGTTCGAGCTGATCGCCATTCATTGATTAAATAAATAAGTACCTCACGTTTTGCGTCACTCGAATCAACTTTCATCGCCATATGCCAGCCCAAATTTCATGTCCCAGACTAAACATTTTCAAGTCCAATACGACCATTAATGCTATTGACATATTGTCTTGTGCAAATAAAGCTTCGACGTTATTATCACCAATATATTTCTTTGATATACTGTTGTAGACTCGTATATTATAAATTTCAAGTTATTATATGTTCACATGATAAAGGCCCCGACCAGAGAGACAAAATCTCATGCATTAGAATGCGTTCACGTGCAGAATCTCCGAGTTTGTGCAGTATTAAAACGTATTTCTTGACAGGTATATCTAGAAAAATACACTCACACTCCTCCCAAGTATGCGTCTTTGGTTATTTCTTCTCTTGCTGGGTTGCAAAATTTTTCCCACTGACCCAGGCACCAGGATTGTTGGCAATATCGCCAGCCAATGGAATACACACGGACATGTAGGTAGTAGGCAAATACCGTGAAGTTCGTCTTATCCAAATCCGTAAATAGTTCAGTCAATATGTGCAGATATTCCATAGAAGTGTGCTCTTTTCATAAATGAAGGCTTCAGGATTATTTCTGGATATGGAGCTACCGCGAACTGCTCTCCCCTCCCCACCGATGATATGACGGTGCCCGATTGTCATCACAGGCCAGTTGACCATATATAGCCTTTTATTAGCCCTATACTTTGATTTTACAAAGCAGAATGGTTGCACAATGTTATAGCTTTATGGCACAGTACTATTTAATTAATTAAAAATAAAAATAATAATACTGTTGATGATAATAGGCAAATTAGGTAAAACTAATCCATCAGATTTTATTTCTCTCGTAGAACACCAATTCTCAAGCGGAAGTAGACCTATGACCTTGGAATTGAGAAATGGAACTACTTCATATTAGTTTTGTGTTAGCCGTAACATCCACTTTTCAAGATGACCACCATGAGGCATCGATGATTATGGCCGATTCAATCCGTTCTTCTGTGTCTTATTCCCGCCACTTAATAACCGAGAGAGCTGAACATTTCCGAAATTTGCTATTAGGGTTTACCTGTCCATAGTAAATACGTGGTAATACATGTACGTATTCGAGAAGTGAAAATCCAGACAAACATTCTTGTTTCATTCATATTCACGTCTAAATGACATTCGAACCTCATTAAACATATTCCTTCGTGGATGGCCTTTGCCACTATTTTGGAAGTACTCAAGGCATTTGAATGATACACACATGATAAGAGAGAGACTATCGGCTCTAAGTTTCGTGAAAATCTGGGGTGGCGCTGGGTGACAGATTGGGCTGAAAAATGGTCAAATGCATCAATGGTCTGATTTGAACTGTCATTCGCTGTTTTTGTTTCACTTAGCGACTTGGCTGCAGACAAAGGGGGAGTACTCGAGGGATCGACTTGCTGTGTGGGCTTCTCTGCAGAATAACATCAGATCAACGAGTCTCCTCGAAATCACAAGAAATTCCGTAGGGGGCGATGGACACAAAGAACAAAACAGTTCCTCAGCTGTTCTCTGTCACCCCAACCGAGCTCATGCGTCGCATGTACGTGGAAGGATACACGGCATGCCGGCCTGTACATGGAAGGAAGCACTGCATTATTATTATTATTATTATGTACATGGAAGGATGCACGGCATGCTGGCATGTACATGGGAGAAGGCACGGCATGTCAGCATGTACATGGAATGATGCAGGAAATGCCGGCATGTACACGAGAGGATGCACGGTAGGTGCATGGAAGGATGCACGGCATGCACGGCACGGATAGTGCAAATGGCCAAGTTGGGAAAGCTTTTCTGAGACAATATCTGTGGCGGGATGTTTTTCATCGGTTATTGAATGGACTTCAAATAGTCGTCCCAAGCTTTGTAGCACTTCCTTCACTTCTTCCAATCAAACAGGTATGTTTTAACGTGCACTGCAATTTTAATGGTACATTCAGCATTGCTAGCTATCCCCAACGGGCCCCAGACCAAATCGGAACACATCGGTGTTTTACCTATCTTGCCACGCATACTATCGTTAAATCCTCTGCCTGTGGAAAGATGGGTAACATACCACGTTGCTTAATTTGCTCAACGTGTGCCTGGATCATTTCGAGAAATAGAACCAAGCGTTCCGCTAGTCCCGCAGTATAACTCATGACTTTGCCAGAGTTGTCAGTAATATGATCAGGGAGTAGTCAATACTATCGCATTATGCAAGTCATTTTCAGTGAAGGAGAGGTTATGGTAGTGCGTGGAAGATTTCCCATGTGTATAACCATGGGTTTATGGGGTAATATCAATAATATGTGACCAAGTGGCTTGTGCGCCAAAATCTATTGATTCGACACAAATAAAGGGCCTGGACAAAATGCTCATTTGCTGTCTGTATGAATTTCTTTGCTAGATTGATTTAAGATCATATCGATGTGAATATGATCCAGAAATGATTCGCCAGAGACTTCTGCATGGAGTCTGAATGCGCCCTTCGTCTACCATATAAAAACTAATTGACTCACGACATGATCATATCCGTATTTTTTTTCATCAGCAAAATGCGTTTTGGGTATTGGATTTCATAATCAACTTCACAAAATATAAAATCAATGTTTTTCGAGTGGATTACCGATATTACTACTTGAATACAAGCGTCCAGTCCGTCATTCAATATTCAGTCGTCGTCCATTAAAGAATTTCCGCGCCCATAATACAAAGGCCTAATTCATATGATAACCTTACAACCAAATTAAAGAAAGAAATCATAGTATTCATAAAAATAGGCAGGTTTCAACAAGAGAGAAACAGTTTTCATTGATGATGTTCCAAAAATATCAAATCCGTATCGCTGATCAGTATTCTTAATCCATATCATTTTGGTTGTAAAGTCGTTATCTAGAATATGATGTATCTCAGTCGATTGTGATGGTTGATATTAACACCATGATGATCTTGTAATACATGGGTCCATACGACCCCTAGCCATTCCAACTCACAGCACCATTCCAGGCTTCTTATTTATTATACTTGTATGTATGAAAGTATTTTGTGATTACAGTTACTCTCGTGAACTGTATGCATACAGGCATGTAATCGGTCGTCCAGTCTCTTCCTATGAATGCTTCCATGTCAATGATCGAATAACCAAAATCCGAGAATAACATGCATAAAACATGTAAATACACATGCTTAAGAGAGAAGCAGAATGTTACCAGCAAAATATCATGATGTTCATACAGTAACAGCATGCATGGGTGTTATTCATTCCAATTGGAATTTGCTGAGTGATTTCATCGAGTATATGATTCTTAGCCATACAAACGGCTGCCCTTTTAACAATTATCATTCAAGCGATCCATATGCCAGGATTGAATGTAATCCGACAAAACTCAGCGGCAGGTAACCAACGTTACTTTACCAGGAGATACTTGAGCTCGATTATCATTGCCGTTTTTTCATGGATTTTACATGCTGCATGTAGATTAAGGCTGAACCGAATAACACTATTTTATTCCTAAATAGGACCACAACATCAGAAGAAATGTAAAAACCTCTGAATTTCCAACACCACCTTAACGCACGAATTTCTCAAAGCACATAGGCTGAACACCGTGCCATCGGCTGAGTAACGGCCGGATGCAGTGTGTGATTATGCTTCCTTAATTAACGAAACGTCTCCAAACACTGTTCAATGGTTCGACAGAATGTTGAGACAACAAATGAAATATAAATGGTGTTCAGAGTTCTCGATTGATTTTCTCGATATTTTTTTTTTCGTCTTTTTTGACCCATCGAGAATCAATGGTTTTCAACTGACACATCGAATATCGAGAAAATGGATCGAGAGAGTTCCAAGAGGTATTGCGAAACCATCGAAAGAAGAATGAATACAATTACGTCATTCACAGGCTATTACCTGTTTAAGCCGTTACATGTGAGTGTGCTACAAATTATATGCCCGTGTGTAAATTGAGCTGTGGCTGCCGCTTTAACAAAACTAACGTACCCTGTCAGTCGTGATATTACACAACCTGAAAGTTGAATACCAGATTTTCATAGGCAACTTTAATTATGCCAGATTAATCGATGTAGGCCGGTGAGTTCACGTGAACATCTGACCTGCCAAACGACCAATCTCCGGCCTGAGCTATGAATACTTCAATCGCAACTACATCATGATTCCGGAGTACTGACAAGAACTCATATGACCCCACAGGCCAATATTCTGAATGTCCATTTAAAAATATCACTGGTATCAAAATTTAAATAGCAGTCGTGCTTTTATTGCAGGTGTCCATGTTGACATAATAAAAAATATGTTCACACATCTCCTGGCCTCAAGAGTAATGAGGTAATTGCCCTATCAATTCATGTGATGGGTAGCGATAAACTATGAGACCGATAGATAGAAAAAACAGTCCAAACGGGGCAAAATATTAGTAGAGTCATAACACAAGTCTGTTAGGCTCGACGCCCACCAAGCACTTCGTTCTCCACCGCTTCATTAAATCAAACAGGACAAGTAACCGGCATTGTAAGTTGGCCTCACATATGTTCCATGTATAATAACGGATCCATACTTTAGTAATGTCATTCTTTGGGGCTCTAGCTATCATGGGATCCTCAGTGGGGTGAATCACATGCAACTTACTGTGTTTTATTGCCAACACTCCCGACCTGGTCACTTTTCGTGTTGTTGTATTCGAGGGACTAATTTATGATATACAAGTTAAACATGTTCCCACCACATTTCTAGCTAATATCCATATCACTATGATTTTCTCCGTATCTGACCAATTAAATTGCAGACTTTCCACCTCACTGTAAAATAGAAGAGATGCATGTATACAGTTTTATATTCGAATGCTGGTATTTATCTTTTCTGTGTGGAGTGCTTATTTTTCTTCTCCTTGGAAGAAAATGACGTCACTACGACGTCATCAAATCGGTCATCTCTTTTTTACACTTTCTGGTAAAACTTGACTAAAGGGTATGGTGAGTTTCAGCTCCCCTGCTCAAGGGGAAAGAAAAACAAGTAGGAAGCAGAATGCTTCCTCCTGGGCATGCCAGACCTGGGCAGGTCTCGAAAAGGCCATGCCAGATAGGGTTGAGCTGATGAGGACTCCTGTAATGTGTACGTCAGTCTCAAGATGTTCTTAAGTTTAGGTCAATTAAAATACTTCTTAAAATTACATTGCTCCTGGTAGCAAGAAATAAACAAAATAAATTAAAATAAACAAACATAATTGTAATGAAATGTAATGCTCTGCAACTTGTATATCTACATGTAGCTAGTCCAGGATTCACTGCTTTCTGATTGCATTTCATGCAAACAATTAAATATAAAATACACGTGCAGACGATGTTTATTTCGGAATCTCGAGATTTCTTTTGAAATCTTCACTCGATTAATTGACGAGGTGCTAAAAAGTCAACGATAATGATTTACACTGGCGAAAATTCATATGACAAGCTGTCATCATGTGACCTTAAAATACAGATATTTCATGCGACCTTAAAATGCATCGGGGAGTTCTTTTGAACGACTTTTCATTAAAACTTACTATACGATAATAAACTTTGCGGATGAATTTTGCATCTCCTGTGTCAAGATTGCTGCTTTAATCCAGCATGTCACGAATTTTCCCACAAATGATATTAAGCCACTAGACTATTACATAATATATTTTCGACATCTGTTAGTCTATTTGGAGCATAGAATTTTCAGTTGATATCTGAAAATGGAAACTCATGAAAGAGAAATGAATTTGAAAAGTGAGAAACGAACTTGACCCACTTAGAAAATTATTGGGGTTCACTCTTTTAGAACGTTCGATTTCATGGCTCTTAGCGAGCGACGCTTTGAATAAAAATACCAATCACTTTCGTCACCGATTTCTGACTGCACCCCGCGATTCAATAAAACAAGAACAGCTCTGCAGTAGAATAATATTACACGGAATGAAAAACTTTACGGAACGTCCTCGGTTTGCCTTACTATAGCATATCATTATTTTGCTAAACATGTATACGGTTAGTGTAAACCTATTTATCAGATTCGCATTAATGCTGTTACTCTATTGTTTTGCTGTGTGTTCATGATGGTTGCATTTACGAGTCGTATACATCGTGAAGGCCAAAGAGCCATAATATACCCTGGCGCATTTACGTTTTAACGCCCACGTTGATTTATGTGCGATTATTTCTAACGGAATCGTTTATTTATATCTCCAATTATCTCTACATCGATATTGATGATTGCATATTCTGTCTGGCTGGAACAAGCAATCGTTTCCCGCTGTAGGGCCACTACGTGTCGATTCGAATATCGTCTGATATAATGCATACGATACCAAACGCGACAGCGGTATGATTTTTTTGCAAATCTTTAGAATTAATAATGGTATATCACCAAACCTGCCTGTGGTTATGTGGCTATCCACTCACTGAACATTGCGGTCCGTGTCTGTTTTAGAGGTCATTCCTTCACAAGGGACCACGACAGTGTCTCAATGAAAATTTGCCCTAACAGATATGTCCGCTTGTAATTTCAATTTTCTCATTTGCTGGAACCAGTTACCTGTATTCCTTTGGATATTCAGCTACTTCAGGTATGTTAGTTTGATATTTGTCTCTTTCGCCACGCAACAGACTACATATCGGGTTGTCCCGTTTCGTAGAAAAAAAACCGCCATCGAATTTGAATTATATGCTACGTATGATGTCACATTATTTTTCTCTCGCATTCCTATTCGCGACATACATGCCACATGTCATTTCTATTTTTCTCTTTTGAATTACAGTTACGTTTCAGTGTTCTCCTGTTCTCCGACAGATACGTCACATTGAATTGATAGAATGTGGATAATGATCTCTCCGTTGAAATGTTACTCTGCGATAGAAAAGCCGGTTTGAGTTATCTCGTTTAAATCGATCAAATCTCATTTCCAGTTTTCCATCTGGAATACATGGGAGTGTGACTAACGCCATAGGACATACAAAGTAGGGTTTGCTATGATTTAAGTGAGTATCTTGACCTAAGACTGACCGTTAGCTGCATGCATCAAAGGGCGCCGCCTGGAAGACGATACGTCATCTAAATTCTACACTTTCCAATCTACACTTTCATGAATAAATTTTATTGGACTGTAGTAAATAATTTTAACATTAGTAGAAGGAAATAAATGTTTGCAGTGCAAATAACAGCTGAGATAATAATAATTTCTACATGTTTACGAGTTTCTAGGTCATCTAAGTAGACCAAATTTTCATCAAAAGTTTTTCATCAAAAGTAGGTCAGCTCAGAACTTGTTGGTAGCAGTCCCCTAATGGACGTTCATGCCAGTATACTATAAAGTAATGATCACCTTACCTGTAATAACAAATATATTTATTTTTGGAAAAAGCTTTAGCAAATAGTTTTCCATCTGGAATATTTAGCTGTCAGATATGTCGGTTTCGTATTTCTTTACGAACGAGATAGACATGCCACACTGAGTTGTCCCCCTTAGATATACAGCATGCCATTTCCAATTTTCTCTCTTTTGATTTTTAGAGGCGTCAGACATGTCATTTTGGGGTTTCTCTCCTATTTTACTTCGAGACCATAAGACAAATTACCTTGTCATATCAGATACTCCAGTTTGATATCCAGCCTCTGAATTTCGAAAGCTACGTCACGTACCTTAAATCTTATTTTCACTTTTCTCTCATGCACGTTTAGCCATCTCTCTTGCTGGAAACCAACTTGTGTTCTCTTATTTGTACAATACAAATCGAAGATTAGAGAAAAACACAAAACTGGTGTATCTTTAATCGGCTTAATCAGCTTCAGCCTGTAATAACCAGCTTGCAACTTTCTGGTAAAATTCCCGAATCTAAACTTCGAAAACATGTTGAAGATTGGTACATGTACTTGTATCGGTGTATCCACCACATGACCATGAACGATATCCTCATGCACCATTGAGCCTTGGTCCATAATGAATTTCCGCGTCAATAACCGAAAGATATATTTTTGTGTGACATTTATCACCAATTCCATATGTGTGTGAATAAAAACAGTATAGAAGAGAGAAGCGGAAGATCAGTTGTCAATGATATCAGCAAGACTGTTAGATTCACCACCCAGCCTTAAGGAAATACCGATTGTCACCCGATTGTCACCATGGGATTCAATGCCCGAAACATCTGAGCAACCAGCGTTCTGCTAGGAGTTCAATAATTGCTCGATCATCAATGATTAATTTGTCTAGATATAATTGACGGAAGCTGATCCTTTATAGCCTACCTACACCGGAGTTTGACTATTTGCAGGGTCTGCCTATCTTTGTTCGTGTTTCAATGAACAGTTGATGGACACTGTCCTTGACCTTCCCTCAATCCCGTAAACCATCCACTTACATGTATCGTGATCATCGAGTTTTTGATGATTTATTTATTTTTGGTTCACACTGTCCACGACATTTATAAGAAAATCAACTATCTTGAACTGGATTAATAGCACGTACAACGTTTTCACATAATTTCACGATTTTGGGACCATTTCGATCATCCTTTCAATATTTGTCTTGTCTTGTTAATTTCGAACTCACATTGATCAACTTCTCCCCGAAGCCCCTGGCTACAGTTTGACTGAATAAACCAATAGTTGAGAGACTAATCAATCTCACTAGTTTACATATGAAGTTTATTATGTGAGTACCTATTTCTCTTTTTCATTAGTGGTTGAAATGTGAGATAAAGTTTCCCCTCGGATGACTCACTTTGGTCACAGATAAAACTGTGAATATATCCACCATATCATCTTATTGTCAACAGTTACTCCTCGTGTCCGAAGTTCCCCTTTGAAAATCTGCGTGTTTCAGGGTAGCAAATTCAACAATGCTAAAACAAAAAAACTGAGTTATGCATGCACTGCAAAGTAATACATGAGCACACTATCGATGGGAACGCGAAGTGAAAATTCAATATATATGTGATGTGAATCACGCACCGTTGGTGAATTATATCAGATGTAACAGCTTTGGAATGAACGAGTATGGGGACTAATAGTGATGTGCTGTGCTAGAGTTGGTCGGATTACCTTCATTACGAACTCCAGACACATTTATCGACGCGATGAAATCGATGAAATCGAAATACTCTTTGAGGGCGACAACTGTTTCCAAAGTAGGCACTCTGAAAGGCGTCGAGATGCCGGAGGTGCTGGAAGTAAGATTGGATCAAGGAGGATGTAGGTCTCATCTTTCCCCGCGATTTGTCAAAACAAATAGTATCGATTAATTACAGTGTTCTGTCCGTTTCTACGTTCTCACCGCAGGTGCTTATAAACTTGCCACAGACATAGTTCCCAAGGCTAAATACTCGTCTATTGTCGACAGAGAATTCTTATTGCCATGTTTTCGCAATATCTTTGTCTTGAGGAAATGTTGATTTTCTACAAAGACATTTTTCCATTTTTTATTGGAGCGATAAAAGAGAAAGCTTCCCTAGGGACCTCTCATTCTGGCAGGAGAATACGGAGGATTCTCGGACGTAACCTTAGTATCTCAGCCGCGTTTTTTTGTATCCACATGGCCTCTAGCAGCGGTGTGATGGATAAGAATTTTCTTGTAATTTATGTCCCTTTTCATATCCATTTCTATTGGATATCACGAAGATTGCGAAAAAAGACAGAGTTGGGACTTACGGTCGCAGGGCTAACTGTGGAGAAGACATTGACATGAAAACTCGTTATAATTTGATGGTTATTGGAACTAAAGAAAGTGCGTTTTTCTTGGACAAAATGCACCCTGTTCACCCAGGTTTTGAGATAATGGCGGCCAAAAAACAACAATCTCGAAACCACGAGATCTCGGGGCTCGTGGTAATTAAAAATCAACTCCTATGATGCTTAGCGCTGTCCCTCCATTTTCAATGGATTGAAATCGATGCCGTGAGCTTGGCAAGGCTGTGAACAGAAACTGAAAGAAAGGAAATTTGGCGGAATTAAAGTCCAAATCTTCGGGATTGCGAATTTCATCACCTCAACGCAAGCTACG
Organism: Hanleya hanleyi; assembly: GCA_036873755.1. Taxonomy (NCBI): domain Eukaryota; kingdom Metazoa; phylum Mollusca; class Polyplacophora; order Lepidopleurida; family Hanleyidae; genus Hanleya; species Hanleya hanleyi. The sequence goes on along the minus strand of JAVTVY010018674.1, from coordinate 36,435 downwards.
TGTCTGTTCATAATATCCACGAATAATATAAAGCGAATAGTTATGTGCTGAATATAGAGTCTGTCACTGAAGAGTCTGTCACTGTTGTTGGTGTTGTTGTTGTTGTTGTAATGTAAGTCGTCAAGACATTGCTCGACGGCAGATGACATTTCTGCCCCTACATATCTTGATATTTCAGAGGTGTCTTAAATTGAAATTGACTAGCATGTCGGTGAATTTCGGGATATAAAAATGCATTTGATCAGGAAAATAATACATAGAAATAAACAGCTGACTGTAACCAAAGTCAAGACTCAAGTCGTCCTGTAATAAACACTGTATCGAACTATGAATTAAAGATAATGACTTTAGTGTTTTTAATTTCCTGCTTTTGAAAGATCGTGCACACGTTGACTGACTGGACGACTTACATAAAATATCAATATGTTGCATACGAGGTGCAACAGTTTAACCAGGGAAATTTTGAGAAAAAATGTTATACTTATATGATAATATCAGAGATATAGAGAATGATGAGATAGGAAGCTCCATGTTATATTCCATGGACATCACGTCAGCGGCACATGGACCTACAACGCACACAAGGCACGCCAAACCCTGTGTCACGAAGAACCTTCGACGTCATTGATATTAACCTGTAACATTATCGTGTGACGTTATTGTCTGTGAGAGCGTCATCGCTCTGACCACCTCTGTTGAGGCGGGGATAAAAAAGCGCCGGACAACTGAAATTAGGTGGTCTTTACTCTCTAATGGAATTCACTCTGGGGGTCTATTCATAGTGTGATTGTTCAAAACGCACGGTTAATTATCTATATTTTTGCAACAGTGCGATTGTTTCAAGGTATTCCGATGGTGGTGTCAGAATTTCGTCTTATAGTTTGCTGTGTTTAAATACCCAACGAAAGATGTGGACAGACACACTTTGTTCTACATCTTTGAATTTTGGCATCAAATCGCTTAAAAACTGTTCAAACCCCACGGCAAACTATACCAGGAAGTTATTATGCAAAAGCGTTTGCATGCATAAATGAAGGTTTGGAGAATTCCGTGATTTAGTGCCTGTATGTTCATCATGGCGACGTGATCATCATAGCGACGTCATTGAAGTTTCCAATATCTCTGATAATATGCAAAACCGGTGAATATTTCAATAAAGATGCTTAAAACATTTGTGAACTGTGACAATAGTACAAAAGATCCTATTTTTGTCAAGATTTTTATTAAAATTTCAGTTCAATACGATGTTTGTCATTTCAATACGATGTTTATCATTTCAAAATATCCAGTTTTTATTAAATATTATTTCACATCATCCATGTAACCATTATTTAAGCAATACATTGCATAGGGTGCTCGATTCGTATGACAAAACTTTCCTCAACTTGGAACTGCAGCAATACATTCATTATGTTTTCGCTCTATAATGGTCTCCCGAAGGGCTAAAGGGAGAATATAGTATTGGCTCCGTCCGGGTGTCCGGACAATAACTTCCGAAAAACTGAACTGATTCTTTTCAAATTTGGCATGTGAGAACATCACCTCAAGATCTCTCTTGGGCTTGTTTTTAACGGTGATCCGCCTATAGGTGGTGCCACCTGGGAGCCAAGTTAAAATTTCATTTCTGAACAGTAACTTTTGAAAACCTGAACAGATTCTTTCCAAATTTGGAATCTGGATAACTGGGACACAGGATCTCACTCGAGATTTCTTTCCATGCTGGTTACGGAATATGTTAAGGTTCCAAACCAAATCAGTACAACACAATGCTATTCTATGGATAACAACTTCTTTATTGCTGTGGAGCCTCTTTGAACTTAACCTGCAATCATCCATTTTCTTTACCCGACTCAGAGGAATAGTAGATTACAATAGTCATACTCACTGATTATTCTTTATTTTCCTGACATGACTACATGTAGCTCATGTAGCACATATTGTTCTATGATTGTTTTGTGACCTTGTTTGCTTGTTAATCATTTGTATAAATACCCTCAACTGTACTATGTAGTTCATTAGCTTTGAAAAAGTTGGAAGTATCTCCAACGAAACGTCAGTTCCACATCAATAAAGAAGTTGTTATCCATAGAATAGCATTGTGTTATATACGCCGACGTCTAAATGCCTATCAAACAAATTGGTAAATGTAATTTCAACGTCAGGGGACTTCAAACGCTCCAGTTTTCATTGAAATATTCTCAGAACCACCAAATTAATTAATGAAATGAATTATTAAATTATTGTACTTTGTACATATACAAGCGTCTAGTCCGTCATTCATAATTCAGCCGTCGTCCATTAAAGAATATCCGCGTCCATAATCCAAAGACCTATTCCATATCCATATAACAGTATTAGCACCACATTCAAAAAAGACAATCATAGTATACATAAACATAGGCTAGTTTCCTGCAAGAGAGAAGCGGTCAACAGTTTTCAATGATGCCGACAGTTTTCAATGATCCTGTTATGACTGACAAAGGTAACTAAAGTATCACACATAACACAACAATATACACATGACCCAATTTTGTGAAATAAGGAAAACTATGTATTTCTACAGATCACAGTCAAACATCAAATCCATAAAATACACACAGATAACGGCAGCCTTCCGAAGTCCACGAGTTCTAGTTATTATTATTTTTAACTGGAAAACTGGAAAAGAACGTTCTGAATACTTAATGTTTTGTTTTGATATTGGGATAAAATATCATCATATATCGTATACTTTGCAGTATGACAGACTCATTTACGCTATTTGACAGTATGCCAAATATTGGGCAAATTGTGTCTGAACCCTGTACGCGATTGTCAATTCGTTTCATTGATCGAGCGTTTGAGACAGATAGTGGGTGATCTGTCTTGGATTTGTTTGCTTTTATGAATATCATTTTGCAATTAATAGACGGTTCCTTACAGGCCTATCGGCTGGATCGTAACAGATTAGCTAGCCTATACTACTATCAAATGTACACGAAGGGCCAACGTGGTCGCTGTAGCTCATGTATATTGACATTGCGATAAAATTACCAGGAGTACAGGGGATTGCAACCATGTAAAAACTTGCTGTGACTGCTGTTCCATTATTTAAATCGGAAATTATTGATAATCCAGTCTAAAATTGGGTCCCTATTTACACAATAAACATAGGATTTGACCTGCATGTATTCCCATTGCAGGCAAGTCAGTCATTCATTCAGTGATCACTAGTAGAGGAAAAGGAGTAATATACCGGATTTTGTGTGCTGGGGGGCGATGGGAGTGCGGGGCGCAGAGGGACGCAGCATCAGATGCCATGTATTTCTTTTTTGTCTTCGAACAAAATGATCTTTTATCCTCTCTGCTATACAAATTGGATGAGTTATTGTTACGGGTGGGGTGGATGGTTTTAGGCATTGCTGTCTATTGTTTTGAATATTGCGTAGTGAGGTTGCTGTGAATCGAATCCTGGGGGGATGATGGTTCAAATTGAATTAGCGGGGTTTTCATTGAAATCGACTATGCTGACACGTTCATACGACGGTCAGGGCTGATCAAGAGATACCATAGGTTGTAGATATCCAGTAGAAATTGCTAGATGTGTGGCTTAGCATACTACGTATCCGCTAAAACCTCTCAAATGAACATTTGGCAGTGTGAGAGTTCGTGTGAGTAAAATTCGGTTTTTCTGCGAGGAAAAGTGGGCAAAAACTATTTTATTTCACATCAGATTAATATTAACCAATTTATCACGTCGTTGTTGCGAAGAAAGTATATAACTAAAAATATCGAAAAATCTAGATAGGGTTGAGCGGATGAAGAGCGCCTGTAATGTGTACGTCAGTCTCAAGATATTCTTGAATTTACGTGCATTAAAATACTTCTTAAAATTGCATTGCTCTTGACACCAAGATATAAACAAAATAAATTAAAATATACAAACATAATTGTGATGAAATGTAATGCTGTGCTACTTGCATATCTACATGTAGCTAGTCCAGGATTCACTGCTTTCTGATTGCATTTCATGCAAACAATTAAATATATAATATACGTGCACACGTTGTATATTTCGGAATCTCGGGATTTCTTCTGAAATCTTCACTCCGTGAATTGACGGTCATACATAGGTGCCAAAAAGTCAACAATAATGATTTACACTGCCTAAACTGGCGAAAATTCATACGACAAGCTGGCATCATGTGACCTTAAAATACAGATATTTCGCACATGTAGATATGCACCGGAGAGTTCTTTCGAACGACTTATCATTAAAACTTACTATACAATAATACACGTGTGTGATTTTAGCTACAAACCCTAGCAGGTTCCTAGTGGAAACAGGAGAAAGACTGGTCGATGATTAGGTTGTCGAATTCAATACAAGGTTGACGAAAATGTGGTGGATGATCTGATTGTTGAATTGAGTCGTGTAAATGTGATGAGCTACGCGACGGAGGGTAGAGAGGGTTGAAGAACGTGGTGCCTTCCGTGATTCGGATAAATTTTGTAAGAATCGGCCCAGGTAACATAATACGATTTTGGAACATAGTTTTGATGGCGTTATAACACTTTATGTGTACTGGTTTTGACAAAGGTTGTTTCAAAAACATTGTTTTTATCTCAAAAAAACCCATTGAGATTGTCTTAAAATATTTTGATCATGTTGTGGGATAAATAGTTCCTCAAAACGTTCTACCGTCGTCTTTATAATGTTACAAATTTATGTTTTAATATCTTCTTTTGCAAATGTTACGAAATGTTATTTTGTGTTTGATAAGTTCCAGTACTAACTTTCAGTTGGTGGGAATCAGGTCGCATCTCTGTAACTTTCCTTTTTGTGACACGATGTGTTATTATAATCTATTGAAGTATCAATACATCGAATTCTTGAACGCAAAAACATGTGGACATTTATCTGTTTCGCGGCTATCTTGGACGCCATATTGGATTTTTTTGATGGAAAATGGCTGACCCAGATCGGCCACCCATGTGAAATGTTTTCGGATGAATTTTGCATCCCATGTGCCAAGTTTGCTGCTTTAATCCAGCATGTCACGAATTTTCCCAGGAATTTTCAGTTGATATTGGAAACCGGAAACTCATGAAAGGGAAATAATTTGAAAAGAGAGAAACGAACTTGGCATACTTAGATTACTATTGAGCTTCACACGCTTAGAACGTTCGATTTCATGGCTCTTAGCGAGCGACGCTTTGAATAAAAATACCAATCACTTTCGTCACCGATTTCTGACTGCACCCCGCGATTCAATAAAACAAGAACAGCTCCGCAGTAGAATAATATTACACGGAATGCAAAATGTTACGGAAGGTCCTCGGGTTGCCTTACTATAGCGTATCATTATTTTGTTAAACATGTCTATGGTACCTGTAAGTGTAAACCTATTTATCAGATTCCCATTAATGTTGTTACTGTATTGTTTTGCTGTGTATTCACGATGGTTGCATTTACAAGTCGTATAAATCGTGAAGAGCAAAGAGCCATAATATACCCTGGCGCATTTACATTTTAACGCCCACGTTGATTCATGTGCGTTTATTTCTAACGGTATTGTTTATTTATATCTCCAATTATCTCTACATCGATATTGATGATTGCATATTCTGTCTGGCTGGAACAAGCAATCGTTCCCCGCTCTAGAGCCACTACGTGTCGATTCGAATATCTCTGATATAATGCACACGATACCAAACGCGACAGCGGTAGGACATTTTTTGCAAATCTTTAGAATTAATAATGGTACATCACCAAACCTGCCTGTGGTTATGTGGCTATCCGCTCACTGAACATTGCGGTCCGTGTCTGTTTTAGAGGTCATTCCTTCCTAAGGGACCATGACACTGTCTCAATGAAAATTTGTCCTAACAGATATGTCCGCTTGTAATTTCAATTTTCTCATTTGCTGGAACCACTTATCTGTATTCAGTTACTTCAGGTATGTTAGTTTGATATTTGTCTCTTTCCCCACGCAATAGACAACATATCGGGTTGTCCCGTTTCGTAGAAAAATAAAACGCCATCGAATTTGAATTATATGCTACGTATGATGTCACATTATTTTTCTCTCACATTCCTATTCCCGACATACATGCCACATTTCATTTCTATTCTTTCTCTTTTAAATTACAGTTACGTTTCAGTTTTCTCCTGTTCTACGACAGATACGTCACATTAAATTGATAGAATGTGGATACTGATCTCTCTGTTGAAATGTTACTCTGCGATAAAAAAAAGCTGGTTTGAGTTATCCCGCTTAGATCGATCAAATCTCATTTCCAGTTTTCCATCTGAAATACATGGGAGTGTGACTAACGTCACCGGACCTAAGAAGTAGGGTTTGATATGATTTAAGTGTGTACCTTGACCTAAGACTGACCATTAGCTGCATGCATCGTGTAGTAAATAATTTAAACATTAGTAGAAGGGAATAAATGTTTACAGTCCAAACAGCAGCTGAGATAATAATAATTTCTACATGTTTACGGGTTTCTAGGTCATCTAAGTAGGCCAAATTTTCATCAAAAGTTTTTCATCAAAAGTAGTTCAGCTCAGAACTAATGGACGTTCATGCCAGTATATTATAAACCAATGATCACCTTACTTGTAATAACAATTATATTTATCTTCGGGAAAAGCTTTAGCAAATAATTTTTCATCTGGAATATTTAGCTGTCAAATATATCGGTTTCGTATTTCTCTACGAATGAGATGGACATGCCACACTGAGTTGTCCCCCTTAGATATACAGCATGCCATTTCCAATTTTCTCTCTATTGATATTTAGAGGCGTCAGACATGTCAATTTGGGTTTATTCTCACTTCGAGACGATAAGACAAATTACCTTATCCTATCAGATACTCCAGTTTGATCTCGACGTTAAACCTTAATTCTCTCTCTCTCTCTCTCCAGTTTGATCTCTCGCCTCTGAATTTCGAAAGATACGTCACGTATCTCAAATGTCATTTTCAATCTTCTCTCATGAACGTTTAGCCTTCTCTCTCGCTGGAAACCAACCTGTGTTCTCTTATTTATACTATACAAATTGGAGATTAGAGAAAAATACAAAACTGGTGTATCTTTAATCAGGCGGTTAATAATCAGCTGATGACTTTAATAACCAGCTTGTAGATTTCTGGTAAAATCCCCGAATCTATTGGTACTTGTATCGGTGTATCCACCACATGACCATGAACGATATCCTCATACACCATATAGCCTTGGTTCATAATGAATGTCTGCGTCAACAACCGATAGATATATTTTTGTGTGACAGTTTTCACCAATTCCATATGTGTGTGAAATAAAAACAGTATAGAAGAGAGAAGCGGAAGATCAGTTTTCAATGATATCAGCAAGACTTTTAGAGTCACCACCCAGCCTTAAGGGAATACCGACTGTCACCATGAGATTCAATGCCCGAAACATGTGAGTAATCAGCGTTCTGCAAGGAGTTCAATAATTGCTCGATCATCAATGATTAATTTGTCTAGAAATAATTGAAGCTGATCCTTTATAGCATACATACACCGTAGCTTGACTATTTGCAGGGTCTGCCTGTCTTTGTTTATGTTTCAATGAACAGTTGATGGACACTGCCCTTGACCTTCACTGAATGCCGTAACCCATCCACTTACATGTAATGTTATCGAGTTTTTATTGATTTCTTTATTTTTGTTTCTCCCCGAAGCCCCTGGTTATAGTTTGATTGAATAAAACAATAGTTGAGAAACAAATCAATCTCACACGTTTACATATGAAGTTTATCATGTGAGTACCTATTTCTCTTTTTAATTAGTGGTTGGAATGTGAGATAAAGTCTCCCCTCGAATGTCTCACTTTTGTCAAATATAAAATTGTGATTATATCCACCATATCAACTTATTGTCAACAGTTACATCTGCAGCCCAAATTTTCCCTTTTGTCACATAATAAAACTGTGAATATATCCGCCATTTCAACTCATTGTCAGCAGTTACACCTGGAGTCCGAAGTTCCCCTTTGAAAATCTGCGTGTTTCAGGGTAGCAAATTCAACAATGCTAAAACAACAAAACTGAGTTAATAAAGAAGACATATGCATGCACTGCAAAGTAATACATGAGCACGCTATCGATGGGAACGCGAAGTGAAGATTCCATATATATGTGATGTGAATCACGCTCCGTTGGTGCCTTATATCAGATGTAACAGCTTTGGAATGAACGAGTTTGGGGACTAATAGTGATGTGTTGTGCTAGAGTTGGTCGGATTACCCTCATTACGAACTCCAGACACATTTATCGACGCGAGGAAATCGAAATACTCTTTGAGGGTGACGACTGTTTCCGAAGTAGGCACTCTGAAAGGCGTCGAGATGCCGGAGGTGCTGAAAGCAAGATTGGATCAAGGAGGATGTAGGTCTCATCTTTCCTCGCGATTTGGCAAAACAAATACTATTGATTAATTACAGTGTTCTGTCCGTTTCTTCGTTCTCACCGCAGGTGCTTATAAACTTGCCACAGACATAGCTCCCAAGGCTAAATACTCGTCTATTGTCGACAGAGAATTCTTATTGCCATGTTTTCGCAAAATCTTTATCTTGAGGAAATTTTGATTTTCTACAATATCTTTGTCTTGAGGATATGTTGATTTTCTACAAAGACATTTTTTCATGATGAATGATATTGGAGCGATGTACAAGAGGAAATCTTCCCTAGGGACGTCACATTTTGACAGGAGAATACGGATGATTCTCGGACGTAGCCTTAGTATCTCAGTCGACCAGGGGAAGTACCTATATTGGTTGCCGATAAAATGGAACATGGCTGATGACCAGCATGTTCATTTCACGAAAGCCAGACGACAATCCCATTTCGACAGCTGTTTTTATGTCATGTGACACTGAACGCATTCGTTGCTTTTCTTCGACCGCCTCTCCCTATCTCCGAACCAATGTTCACAGTGAAATGACGGCAAAGTCACATTTCCAGTAAATCCGTGTCATTTTCCGGTTGAATTTTTCGTCATGAAATAGCATACAAATATATCAATCTATATACCGGTATTTCTGAAACAAGTATTTCTTCAGGATTCCAAATATATTATTAAAATTAAAATCAGATAATTAGTGGTTACTCTATCAGCTATTGACGGCCGAAGATTAATACTTCCGATAACTGCCAAAGATTTTCTGGAGGTAAAATAATCTCGTTGTATCGCTGTTCAGCCTTTCATTGTGAACAGGTTAGATTGATAAATTGTCCAATTAGAATATATTATTTCTTCTAAAACTACTCAAATATTTATTTTAAGTGCATGAACGATGACATCTACAACAATTCAGCATAAAATTGCATCTTTCGTCTGCTGTACGAGAATTGCTCTCTCTCGTGGGTTAGAGGTACCCAACAAGTCCAGTTAATAACTGCTCCTGCACGCGCAAGGAAAGGTTACGTAACCCGTGAAACTCTCCAAGGGAAGGGTCTTGATCCCCAGCATTAGCCAGGTCAATTTTCGTGTCGTTCAAGAAATTACTTTATATAAAATTAAAATAAACCGTGAAAAGCGTACGAGAACTAATCTCAAGCCCGTACATGTCTAATATTTGTTTTCGCGATTTATTGAGAACTACGGGAAGGATTTTCTTGATACTTTGAAATAAAATTAGTACTTTTTAGTTTATCTACTGTGTGAAGTTTCAATATCGTCCGATAAATTGTCTCCGAAATAATTATATCACCAAAAACATCTCGGATATTATCTGGGACAGACAGTAGATCAATACATGATCTATAATGCCCAACGCTACAGTGGGCCGGTTTGATAGCCGCGAAGTGCTGATCAGTGTCCCTCACAGGCCCTCAAAACAAGAGTTTGGTGGGGGTGGGTGGGGGGGGAGTGTGGACGGTGGTATTAGAGTGAAGTGTCGAAATATGGAGTCCCTATATATAACCGCATAATTTATATAAAAATACACCAAGGTCTGAAACGCACTTGGGTGAAACGAGAAATAAACGATTTACCTTCAAACAAAATACATCAGCATATTCTACAATTGTCACTCTATATATTCCCGTCATCAAATTAGGAAATATGTTCAATTTTATACCTTTGCCGAGTGATTCAAAATCCAACCTGACTGTCCATTCAACCCGGCACAGCGAGATGATGCTCCGCTTCTTTCTCAATTCTCAAGGGATAGTTTATGATGTCGAAATTGTAATCATCTCTTTTTTCATAAAGTGGATGAGAGAGAATGCCCGCTTCATTTTTGTAGAGATATAGATCTAAATGTGATGTGCCTGCAGAGCTATCTGTAGTTTCCTTCAAATCCAGTGAAGGTGGATATATATCCTTCACTGCGTCATTTATATAGCGATTATCCACAGCGAGAAGATCGTCTATAAAGCGTTTGATGAATGAGAAAGAACAGGCTTTGAATGTATCGGTTTTTGAAAGCGCCTGCATATAGTCATATTCATAAGAGAACAGATACAGGTCAGCCAACAGGGGTGCACAATTAGTACCCATTGGAATACCTATATGCTGCTGCTATATTGTGTTGCCAAATTTCACATAGATATTTTTAATGAGAAATTCAAGCAACTCTATAAAAAAAGAAACATCCCATGAATGATATCTCTTGTATGTAGTAGAGCTAAAGAATGCTTTAAGGCCTCCGACATTAATATATCTACGATCCGTTTTCTTGAACACAGATACTATTAATGAACTTAGTCGGTCTATGAGGTCCTGGTGAGGGATTGTAGTATAGAGAGTCAAGTTCTTCCGTAAGACATTTTGAGTTTTTCAATAATACATTCAACGCCAGAGTTTTTAGAAATAGTGGCGCAATACCTTTCGCAAAATGCTTTTACCTGCTGAAGAGCCCTCGTCAATAGGGTTGAAAGAAGCTTGGTGGTGCAGCTTCTAGAACCAGCTATGAATCTAGATTTGTATGTTGGTTTATGCATTTTGGGAGTCCAGTATACTTTTGGTATGTCGTTATGATTGGTTGGAAGACAAATACCTCTTTCCCTGAGAAACTTTTTGTGATTGTTAAATAAATCTTCCAGAGTAAATGAAGTTTGGGAGTAAGTAGACATATTTGATGATGATATGTCTACACACTCAATTCTTTAACCAACACCTGGTAATAGTAATATTTACATCTGAATATTATATTATTTGGAGCTTTGTCTGCTGGGACTATGACGAATTTACTCTGGAGATTTGCTAGAACTTCTTGCGAATTGAGGTTTCTCAGTACTAGTTTTGGTTGGGGAAGAGTACTTCTGTCAAAATGGCGGATTGTTTCAACGACCTTGCTTTTGGTGAGGTCCAGCCAGTCAGCGAGTACTGTAGGTTTAACTCTTTCTCGCTTTGTCTCACTTTGGTCACAGATAAAACTGTGAATATATCCACCATATCAACTTATTGTCAACAGTTACACCTGGAACCCGAATTTTCCCTTTGGTCACATAATAGGACCGTGAATATATCCATCATATCTACTCTTTGTCAGCAGTCACACCTGGAGCCCGAAGTTCCACTTTGAAAATCTGCGTGTTTCAGGGTAGCAAATTCAACAATGCTTAAACAACAAAACTGAGATAATAAAGAAGATATATGCATGCACTGCAAAGTAATACATGAGCACACTATCGATGGGAACGCGAAGTGAAGATTCAATATATATGTGATGTGAATCACGCACCGTTGGTGCCTTATATCAGATGTAACAGCTTTGGAATGAACGAGTTTGGGGACTAATAGTGATGTGTTGTGCTAGAGTTGGTCGGATTACCCTCATTACGAACCCCAGACACATTTATCGACGCGATGAAATCGAAATACTCTTTGAAGGTGACAACTGTTTCCGAAGTAGGCACTCTGAAAGGCGTCGAGATGCCGGAGGTGCTGGAAGTAAGATTGGATCAATGAGGATGTAGGTCTCATCTTTTCCCGCGATTTGGCAAAACAAATACTATCGATTAATTACAGTGTTCTACCCGTTTAACGTTCTCACCGCAGGTGCTTATATACTCGCCACAGACATAGTTCCCAAGGATAAATACGCGCCTGTTGTCGACAGAGAATTCTTATTGCCATTTTTGTCGCAATATTTTTTCTTGAGGAAATTTTGATTTTCTACAAAGAAATCTTTCCATGATGACTGAATTGGAGCGATATGGAAGAGGTGGAAAAAATTTGCGACGTCTGGCGACTAAAAAGCAACCATATGACTGTACAGGAAAGCTTCCCTATAGACCTCACATTCTGGCACGAGAATACGGAGGATTCTCGAACGTAGTCTTAGTATCTCAGCCGCGTGTCCCTTTTCATGTCATTTTCTATTGGAACCAATGATGGACACTTGTCTCAAATGTGGAGAAAAATGTCCTAGCTGGGTTAGAAGATAGGGGCCGGATACTCTTAGTCAGCGGACATTCTTAGCCCCCACACGCTAGCCCGGGAGCTGTGATGACAGATCAGCTCAAACAAGTAGCTCATCTGATGTTAATGGATGAGCATCGAGAATGCATGTTGGAGTAAACACCTCAACATGGGGTAAACCGGGTAATTTCAAGAATAACCAGAACACGAACCTGTAATGTCCGACGTCATACGGCTTAAATTTCCCACCAAAACAATAAACCTACATATATTTGCCGAATGACATGTACAGCGGACGGGCTTCGGGTACTAGCAGTCCACCCACAGACACCTTCTGCGCCTTCATTAGCAAACCACATTAACATAGTTGCTAAGGGTATCACACCCGGAATGCCATACCTTCATGCACGTGGAATCTCTCTAGCGACAACGACTTTCTTCTGAATGACTAGATCGAAAAATATGCCACAGCTTTGCTGTGTCAGAACACGTTGTATTTTATATATTACGATCAGTGCCAAGGTTTCGACGATATGGACATCGCTGAAACCAGTTAACCACTTCTCGCTATCAAAGCAAAATTTTCTATAGCGCTTCACATAGATATACATTATATGAATGCCTGAACTGTGGCTAGCCACAAACAGAAGATTCCGATGAAGCACGACTGCATATCTCCCATTCAGTAACATCTCAACCTCCTCTGTTTATGACAAGGGCAAAGGCGGTGCCCTTGTCACACCTCTAATGCTCAGATCCATTGCGCGAACCTGGCAGATCGGACAACACGAATTGAGTAGGCACCAGGCTTGATTGATGTTCAGAATGTATTATTATTATTATTTAAATTATATTTGACACTGTGGTATATTAAACTGGAAAAGAGCGTTCTGAATACTTAATGTGTTGTATTGATATTGGGATAAAATAACATCATATATCGTATACTCATTTACACTATTTGACAGTATATGCCAAGTATTGGGCAAATTGTGTCTGAACCCTGTACGCATTTGTCAATTCGTTTCATCGATCGAGCGTTTGAGACAGATAGTGGATGATCTGTCTTGGATTTGTTTTCTTTGAGGAGTATCATTTTGCAATTAATAGACCGTTCCTTACAGGACTATCGGCTGGATCGTAAAAGATTAGCCTATACTACTATAAAACACACACAAGGGAAGTCTTCGGTTGAGAGCCAAGATTTCCCTGCCTTGTAAGGTCTACCTCAGTCTCAAGATGTTCTTAAATTTACACCAATTAAAATACTTCTTAAAATTGCACTGCTCCTGGTACCAAGAAATAAACAAAATAAAGTAAAATAAACAAACATAATTGTAATGAAATGTAATGCTGTGCTACTTGCATATGTACATGTAGCTAGTCCAGGATTCACTGCTTTCTGATTGCATTTCATGCAAACAATTAAATATAAAATATACGTGCACACGGTGTATATTTCGAAATCTCGGGGTTTTCTTTAAATCTTCACTCGATTAATTGACGAGGTCATACATAGGTGCTAAAAAGTCAACGATAATGATTTACACTGGCGAAAATTCATATGACAAGCTGTCGTCACGTGACCTTAAAATACAGATATTTCGCACATGTAGAATATGCATCGGGGAGTTCTTACTATACGATAATAAACTGTGCGGATGAATTTTGCATCTCCCGTGTCAAGATTGCTGCTTTAATCCAGCATGTCACGAATTTTCCCAGGAATGGTGTTAAGCCATTAGACTATTAAATAATATATTTACGACAGCATAAAATTTTCAGTTGATATCTGAAACCGGAAACTGATGAAAGGGAAATGAATTTGAAAAGTGAGAAACGAACATGGCACACTTAGAAAACTATTGAGCTTCACTCTTTTAGAACGTTCGATTCATGGCTCTTAGCGAGCGACGCTTTGAATAAAAATAGCAATCACTTCCGTCACCGATTTCTGACTGCATCTCGCGATTCAATAAAACAAGAACAGCTCCGCAGTAGAATAGTATTACACGGAATGCAAAATGTTACGGAACATCCTCGGTTTGCCTTACTATAGCATATCATTATTTTGCTAAACATGTATACGGGAAGTGTAAACCTATTGATCAGATTCCCATTAATGCTGTTACTGTATTGTTTTGTTGTGTGTTCATGATGGCTGCATTTACGAGTCGTATAAATCGTGAAGGGCAAAGAGCCATAATATACCCTGGCGCATTTACATTTTAACGCCCACGTTGATTTATGTGCGATTATTTCCAACGGAATTGTTTATTTATATCTCCAATTATCTCTACATAGATATTGATGATTGCATATTCTGTCTGGGTGGAACAAGCAATCGTTTCCCGCTGTAGGGCCACTACGTGTCGATTCGAATATCGTCTGATATAATGCACACGATACCAAACGCGACAGCGGTAGGGTTCTTTTTGCAAATCTTTAGAATTAATAATGGTACATCACCAAACCTGCCTGTGGTTATGTGGCTATCCGTTCACTGAACATTGCGGTCCGTGTCTGTTTTAGAGGTCATTCCTTCATAAGGGACCATGACAATGTCTCAATGAAAATTTGTCCTAACAGAAATGTCCGCTTGTAATTTCAATTTTTTCATTTGCTGGAACCACTTACCTGTATTCCTTTGGATATTCAGCTACTTCAGGTATGTTAGTTTGATATTTGTCTCTTTCGCCACACAACACACTACATATCGGGTTGTCCTGTTTCGTAGAAAAAAAAACGCCATCGAATTTGAATTATATGCTACGTATGATGTCACATTATTTTTCTCTCGCATTCCTATTCGCGACATACATGCCACATATCATTTCTATTCTTTCTCTTTTGAATTACAGTTACGTTTCAGTTTTCTCCTGTTCTACGACAGATACGTCACATTGAACTGGGATATGTCGATTTCATATTTCTCTACGAATGAGATGGACATGCTACACTGAGTTGTCCCCCTTAGATATACAGCATGCCATTTCCAATTTTCTCTCTTTTGATTTTTAGAGGCGTCAGACATGTCATTTTGGGTTTTCTCTCCTATTTTACTTCGAGACCATAAGACAAATTACCTTGTCATATCAGATACTCCAGTTTGATCTCCCGCCTCTGAATTTCGAAAGCTACGTCACGTATCCTAAATGTTATTTTCAATTTTCTCTCATGAACGTTTAGCCATCTCTCTTGCTGGAAACCAACTTGTGTTCTCTTGTTTATACAATACAAATCGGAGATTAGAGAAAGATACACCAGGTACAAATCTGGTGTAACTTTAATCAGCTGACTAATAATCAGCTGATGACTTTAATAACCAGCTTGCAAATTTCTGATAAAATCCCCGAATCTAAAGTTCAAAAATAGGTTGAAGATTGGCACTTGTATCGGTGAATCCCGCATAGAGCATATAACCGTGGTCCATAAATGAATTTCCGCGTCAATAATCGAAAGACTTGTTATGTGTGACGTTTATCACCAATTCCATATGTGTGTGAAATAAGAACAGCATAGAAGAGTGAAGCGGAATATCAGTTTCCAATGATATCAGCAAGACTGTTAGACTCACCACCCAGCCTTAAGGAAATACCGACTGTCACCATGAGATTCAATGCCCGAAACATATGAGCAATCAGCGTTCTGCAAGGAGTTCAATAATTGCTCGATCGTCAATGATTAATTTGTCTAGAAATAATTGACAGAAGCTGAACCTTTATAGCCTACCTACACCGGAGTTTGACTATTTGCAGGGTCTGCCTATCTTTGTTCATGTTTCAATGAACAGTTGATGGACACTGCCCTTGACCTTCACTCAATCCCGTAACCCATCCACTTACATGTATTGTGATCATCGAGTTTTTAATGATTTCTTTATTTTTGGTTCACACTGACCACGACATTTTTAAGAAAATCAATAAACTTGAACTGGATTAATAGCATGTGCACCGTTTTCGCATAGTTTCACGATTTTGGGACCATTTCGATCATCCTTTCAATGTTTGTCTTGTCTTGTTAATTTCGAACTCACATTGATCAACTTCTCCCCGAAGCCCCTGGTTATAGTTTGATTGAATAAAACAATAGTTGAGAAACAAATCAATCTCACACGTTTACATATGAAGTTTATCATATGAGTACCTATTTCTCCTTTTAATTAGTGGTTGGAATGTGAGATAAAGTTTCCCTTCGAATGTCTCACTTTGGTCACAGATAGAAATGTGAATATATCCACCATTACAACTCATTGTCAGCAGTTACATCTGGTGCCCAAAGTTTCCCTTTGAAAATCTGCGTGTTTCAGGGTAGCAAATTCAACAATTCTAAAATAACAAAACTGATTTAATAAAGTCGACATATGCATGTACTGCAAAGTAATACATGAGCACACTATCGATAGGAACGCGAAATGAAGATTCAATATATATGTGATGTGAATCACGCTCCGTTTGTGCCTTATATCAGATGTAACAGCTTTGGAATGAACGAGTTTAGGGACTAATAGTGATGTGTTGTGCTAGAGTTGGTCGGATTACCCTCATTACGAACTCCAGACACATTTATCGACTCGAGGAAATCGAAATACTCTTTGAGGGTGACGACTGTTTCCGAAGGAGGCACTCGGAAAGGCGTCGAGATGCCGGAGGTGCTGGAAGTAAGATTGGATCAAGGAGGATGTAGGTCTCATCTTTCCTCGCGATTTGACAAAACAAATACTATCGATTAATTATAGTGTTCTGTCCGTTTCTTCGTTCTCACCGCAGGCGCTTATAAATTTGCCACAAACATAGTTCCCAAGGCTAAATACTCGTCTATTGTCGACAGAGAATTCTTATTGCCATCTTTTCGCAATATCTTTGTCTTGAGGAAATGTTGATTTTCTACAAAGACATTTTTCCATGATGACTGATATTGGAGCGATATGCAAGAGGAAAGCTTCCCTATGGACCTCACATTCTGACAGGAGAATACGGGGGATTCTCGGACGTAGCCTTAGTATTTCAGTCGCATTTGTTGCGATATTCAAGTAGCAACTATGAAGTATCCACAGGGCCCCTAGCACTGGTGTGATGGATAAGAATGTCTTGGTAATTAGTGTCTCTTTTCATATCCATTTCTATTGGATATCACGAAGATTGCGAAAAAAGGCAGAGTTGGGACTTACGGTCGCAGGGCCAAATGTAGAGAAGACATTGAACTGGAAACTTGTTATAATTTGATGATGATTGGAACTAACGAAAGTGCGTTTTTCGTGATCAAAATACACCCTGTTTACACAGATTTCGAGATAATGGCGGCCAAACAACAACAATCTCGAAACAACTATTATTTATCTATAACTCTAATTATCTCTTCATCGATATTGATAATCGCATATTCTGTCTGGCTAGAAGAAGCAATCGTTTCCCGTTGTAGGCCTACTACGTCTCTCAATGAAAAGTAGTTGTAACAGATATGTCCTCTTGTAATTTCGATTTTCTCATTTGCCGGAACCACTTATCCGTATTCCTTTGAATTGTCAGCTATTTCGCCACGCAATAGACGACATATCGAGTTGTCCCGTCTCGCAGAAAAAAAACGTCATTCATTTTTTTTTTGCATTATAAGCTACGTATGATATGCCACATCGCTTTTTTCTCTCGCATTCCTATTCGCGACATACATGCCACATACCTATTTTTCTCTTTTGAATTACAGTTACGTTTCAGTTTTCTCCTGTTCTACGACAGATACGTCACATTGAATTGATAGAATGTGGATAATGATCTCTCTGTTGAAATGTTACTCTGCGATAAAAAAGCCGGTTTGAGTTATCCCGCTTAGATCGGTCAAATCTCATTTTCCAGTTTTACATCTGGAATATTTAGCTGTCAGATTTGTCGGTTTCGTATTTCTCTACGAACGAGATGGACATGCTACACCGAGTTGCCTCCCTTAGATATACAGCATGCCATTTCCAATTTTCTCTCTTTTGATTTTTAGAGGCGTCAGACATGTCATTTTGGGGTTTCTCTCCTATTCTACTTCGAGACGATAAGACAAATTACCTTGTCATATCAGATACTCCAGTTTGATCTCCCGCCTCTGAATTTCGAAAGCTACGTCACGTACCCTAAATGTTATTTTCAATTTTCTCTCATGAACGTTTAGCCATCTCTCTTGCTGGAAACCAACTTGTGTTCTCTTATTTATACAATACAAATCGGAGATTAGAGAAAAATACAAAACTGATGTATCTTTAATCAGCTGATTAATAATCAGCTGATGACTTTAATAACCAGCTTGTAGATTTCTGGTAAAATCCCCGAATCTGTTGATACTTGTATCGGTGTATCCACCACATGACATTGAGCGATATCCTCATGCACCATTGAGCCTTGGTTCATAATGAATTTCCGCGTCAATAACCGAAAGATATATTTTTGTGTGACATTTATCACCAATTCCATATGTGTGTGAAATAAAAACAGTATAGAAGAGAGAAGCGGAAGATCAGTTTTCAATGATATCAGCAAGACTGTTAGACTTACCAACAAACCTTAAGGAAATATCGACTCTCACCATGGGATTCAATGCCCGAAACATGTGAGCAATCAGCGTTCTATGAGGAGTTCAATAATTGCTCGATCATCAATGATTAATTTGTCTAGAAATAATTGACAGAAGCAAGGTCTGCCTATATTTGTTCATGTTTCAATGAACAGTTGATGGATACTGCCCTTGACCTTCACTGAATCCCGTAACCCATCCACTTACATGTAATGTTATCATCGAGTTTTTAATGATTTCTTTACTTTTGGTTCTCCCCGAAGCCCCTGGTTATAGTTTGATTGAATAAAACAATAGTTGAGAAACAAATCAATCTCACACGTTTACATATGAAGTTTATCATGTGAGTACCTATTTCTCTTTTTAATTAGTGGTTGGAATGTGAGATAAAGTTTCCCCTCGAATGTCTCACTTTGGTCACATATAAAACTGTGAATATATCCACCATATCAACTTATTGTCAGCAGTTACACCTGGAGCCCGAACATTCCCTTTGGTCACATAATAAGACTGTGAATATATCCATCATTTCTACTTTTTGTCAGCCGTCACACCTGGAGCCCGACGTTCCCCTTTGAAAATCTCCGTGTTTCAGGTTAGCAAATTCAACAATGCTAAAACAGCAAAACAAAGATGACATATGCATGCAATGCAAAGTAATACATGAGCACGCTATCGATGGGAATATATATATATGTGATGTGATGTGAATCACGCTCCGTTGGTGCCTTATATCAGATGTGACAGCTTTGGAATGGACTAATAGTGATGTGTTGTGCTAGAGTGGGTCGGATTACCCTCATTACGAACTCCAGACACATTTATCGACGCGAGGAAATCGAAATACTCTTTGAGGGTGACGACTGTTTCCGAAGTAGGCACTCTGAAAGGCGTCGAGATGCCAGAGATGCTGAAAGCAAGATTGGATCAAGGATGATGTAGGTATCATATTTCCTCGCGATTTGGCAAAATAAATACTATCGATTAATTACAGTGTTCTGTCTGTTTCTTCGTTCTCACCGCAGGTGATTATAAACTTGCCACAGACATAGTTCCCAAGGCTAAATACTCGTCTATTGTCGACAGAGAATTCTTATTGCCATGTTTTCGCAATATCTTTCTCTTGAGGAAATGTTGATTTTCTACAAAGACATTTTTCCATGACGAGTGATATTGGAGCAATATGCAAGGGAAAAGCTTCTCTAGGGACCTCACATTCTGGCCGGAGAATACAGAGGATTCTCGGACGTAGTCTTAGTATCTCGTCCGCGTTTTAGGCGATATTCCTGTGCAGACTATGAAGTATCCACAGGATCTCTAGCACCGGTGTGATGGATAAGAATGTCCTGGTAATTAATGTCCCTCTTCATATCCATTTCTATCGGATATCACGAAGATTGCGAAAAAAGAGAGAGTTGGGAATTACGGTCGCAGGGCCAAATGTGGAGAAGACATTGACTTGGAAACTCGTTATAATTTGATGGTGATTGGAACTAAAGAAAGTGCGCTTTTCTTGATCAAAATACACTCTGTTCATACAGATTTTGAGATAATGGCGGCCAAACAACAACAATCTCGAAACAACGAGATCTGGGGGCTCGTGGTATTAAAAAATCAACTCTTGTGGTGCTTAGCGCTGTCCCTCCATTTTCAATGGATTGAAATCGATGCCGTGAGCTTGACAAGGCTGTGAACAGAAACTGAAAGAAATGAACTTAATAGGCGGAATTAAAGTCCAAATCTTCGGGATTGCGAATTTCATCACCTCAACTCAAGCTACGTATCTGTTCATAATATCCACGAATAATATAAAGCGAATCGTGATAGGTATGTCGGCACCTCTTCCCACTTCCCTTATATGTGTTGTAATTTGCTGAATATAAAGTCTGTCAGTGTTGTTGGTGTTGTTGTTGTTGTAAAGTAAGTCGTCAAGACATTATTCGCTCTTGTACCTCGACGGCAGATAACATTTCTGCCCCTACATAACTCGATATTTCAGAGGTGTCATAAAATGAAATTGACTAGCATGTCAGTGAATTTCGGGATATAAAAATGCATTTGATCAGGAAAATGATACATAGAAGTAAACAGACCACTGTAACCAAAGTCAACACTCAAGTCGTCCTGTAATAAACACTGAATCGACCTATGAATTTAAGATAATGAACTTAGTGTTTTTAATTTCCTGCTTTTGAAGGATCGTGCACACGTTGACTGACTGGACGATTTACATAAAATATCGATATGTTGCATACGAGGTCCAACACTTTAACCAGAAAAACGTTGAGAACAAAATGTTACATTTATATTATAATAGCAGAGATATGGAGATTGATGAGATAGGAAGCTCCTTGTTATATTCCACGGACATCACGTCAGCGGCACAAGGTCCTACAACGCACACAAGGCGCGCCAAGCCCTGTGTCACGGAGAACCTTCGACGTCATTGATATTAACCTGTAACATTATCTTGTGACGTCATTGTCTGTGAGAGCGTCATCGCTCTGACCACCTCTGTTGAGGCGGGGATAAAAAAAAGCGCTGGACAATTGAAATTAAGTGGTCTTTACTCTCTAATAGAATTCACTCTGGGGGTCTATTCATACTGTGATTGTTCAATTACAATACATATAAGGGAAGTGGGAAGAGGTGCCGACATACTGACAGAGTCACATGGCTTCACAGTATAGTCTTCTGGTTACCCTGTTCTAAAGCACATATCAAGAATCTAACGATTCCTGATTTGTGTTGTATTCCAGGTACCCTTTTATTGCACCTGTTCATGTGGCAACTTGCATGACATGACCACACGGCCCCTAGCACCGGCATAAGCGGTATTAGATACAAATCTCGAGAGATATGATGGAAATGCTCTGAGAACTCGTATATTGGTAATTGGTGAGCTGTGTCGCTGTGACAACTCGTATACTGGGAATTGGTGAGCTGTATCGTCGTCAGATGAAAATGACGGCATGTAACACAAAAGACTAGTCTGTGAGGCCCGATGTCCACCAAGCATCAACTTCCCACAAATGCCAACATATATCAAAGACCAAAAGGTCTGTACAGGGGGCGGGCCTCGGGGACGAAACGTCCACCAGCAGAATCTCGCCATATACAGGTAATAATTACAACACATATAAGGGAAGTGGGAAGAGGTGCCGACATGCTGACAGAGTCACATGGCTTCACAGTATAGTCTTCTGGTTAACCTATTCTAAAGCACATATCAAGAATCTAACGATTCCTGATTTGTGTTGTATCCCAGGTACGCTTTTATTGCACCTGTTCATGTGGCAACTTGCATGACATGACCACACGGCCCCTAGCACCGGCATAAGCGGTATTAGATACAAATCTCGAGAGATATGATGGAAATGCTCTGAGAACTCGTATATTGGTAATTGGTGAGCTGTGTCGCTGTGACAACTCGTATACTGGGAATTGGTGAGCTGTATCGTCGTCAGATGAAAATGACGGCATGTAACACAAAAGACTAGTCTGTGAGGCCCGATGTCGACCAAGCATCAACTTCCCACAAATGCCAACATATATCAAAGACCAAAAGGTCTGTACGCACGCTTAATTATCTATATTTTCGCAACAGTGCGATTGTTTCAAGGTATTCCAAAGGTGATGTTTGAATTTCGTCTGATAGTTCGCTGTGTGTAAATACCCAACAAAAGATGTGGACAGACACACTTTGTTCTACATCTTTGAATTTTGGCATCAAATCGGTTGGAAACTGTTCAAAACCCACGGCAAATATACCAGGAAGTTATTATACAAAAGCGTTTGCATGCAAAATGAATGTTTGGAGAATTCCGTGATTTAGTGCCTGTATGTTCATCATAGCGACGTGATTATCATAGCGACGTCATTGAAGTTTCCAATATCGGTCTCTAAATCTCTGGTAATATGCAAAACCGGTGAATATTTCAAAAAAATGTTCAAAAACATTTGTGAACTGTGTCAATGATACAAAAGATCCTATTTTTGTGTCAAGATTTTTTTCTTTAAAGTTTCAGTTCAATACGATGTTTCATTTCAAAATATCCATTTTATTATAAAATATTATTTCACATCATCCACATAACGATTAATTAAGCAATACATTGCATATGGTGTTCGATTCGTATGACAAAACTTTCCTCAACCTGGAACTGCAGCAATACATTCATTATGGTTTCACTCTATAATTGTCCCCGAAGGGCTAAAGGGGGAATGTAGTATTGGGGTCCGGCCATGTGTCCGGACAATAACTTCCGAAAACTGAACTGATTCTTTTCAAATTCGGCATGTGTGGAAGTTTGTCAGTTACTTGCCGAAGGGCGGTGGTTCTCTCCGGGTACTCCGGCTTCCTCCACCAACCAAACTGACTGTCGCCATGTGAGTGAAACAAACTTGAGTGTGACATTAAGCCAAATTCCTTCCCTAGCTCCCTTCCTGATTCTTTTCAAATTTGGCATGTAACGAACATCACCTCAAGATCTCTCTTGGGCTTGTTCTTAACGGTGATCCGCCTGTAGGTGGTGCCACCAGGGGGGCCAAGTTAAATTTCATTTCTGGACAGTAACTTTTGAAAACTTGAACAGGTTCTTTCAAAATTTGGAATCTGGATAACTTGCCACAGGATCTTACTCGAGATTGCTTTCTATGCTGGGTACGGAATATGTTAAGGTTCCAAACCAAATCAGTACAGTTTCAACGTCAGGGACTTCAAACGCTCCGGTTTTCATTGAAATATTCTCAGAACCACCAAATTAAGTGATGGAATAAATTATTGTACTTTGTACATTTCATCCTGTTATGACTGACAAAAGGTAAATAAAGCATTACACATAACACAACAATATACACATGACCCAATTTTATGAAATAAGGAAAACTATGTATTTCTGTAGATCACAGTGAAACATCAAAGCCATAAAATGCACACAGGTAACGGCAGCCTTCCAAAATCCACGAGCTCTAGTTATTATTATTTTTTAATTATATCTGACACTGTAGTATATTAAATGGGAAAAGAGCGGTCTGAATACCTAATGTTTTGTTTTGATATTGGGATAAAATATCATATATGGTATACTTTGCTGTATGACAGACTCATTTACACTATTTGACAGTATGCTAAGTATTGAGCAAATTGTGTCTGAACCCTGTACGCGTTTGTCAGTTCGTTTCATTAATGGAGCATTTGAGACAGATAGTGGGTGATCTGTCTTGGATTTGTTTGCTTCTATGAGTATCATTTTGCAATTAATAGACGATTGGATCGTAACAGATTAGCCTATACTACTATCAAATGTACACGAGGGGAATCTCCGGTTAAGAGCCAAGACTTTCCTGCCGAAAAGCGTGGTCGCTGTAGCACATGTATATATACTTTGCGAGGAAATTACCATGAATACAGGGGATAACAATCAAGTAAAAATTTGCTGCGACTGTTGTTCTATTATTTGAATCGGAAATTATTAATAATTTAGATTAGACTTGGTGCCCTATATACACAATAACACATAGCAATTGAGCTGCATGTATTACCATTGCAGACAAGTCAGCCACTCATTCACAGGATCGCTAGTAGAGGAAAAGGAAGAATACTATACCGGCGTGTGTGTGCTGGGGCGCGTGGGGGCGAAGGAAATGCGGGGCGTAGAGAGTTGCAGCATGAGATGCCTTGTATTTTTTTTGTCTCCGAACAAAATGATTTTTTATCCGCTCTACTATACAAATTGGATGAGCTGTCTATTATTACGGGTGGGGTTGACGGTTGTAGGCATTGCTATCTATTGTTTTGAACAATGCGTAGCGCGGTTGTCGTGAATTGAATCCTGGCGGATGATGGTTTAATTTAAATCAGCGGGAATTTCATTGGAAATGAGTATGTGGACACGTTCATACGACATACCACGGTCATGGCTGATCAAGATAAAAGGTTGTAAATATCTAGTAGACATTGCTAGATGTGTCACTTATCATACAACCTATCCGCTAAAATCTATGGTGAAAACGTTTCTGCGTATGTTCGCGTACAGACAGGTCCCAGCCAAGAAAAAACTAACATTTTTTCCTGTCAAAGTTTTCTCAGTGGTTCCGTCATCTTTGACGTATGCCCTTTCAATTTAGCTGAGGGGCCACCCTGGATTTGGCCTCAAATCCAATACGGCGACCAAAATCCAAAATGGCGGCCAATACCCATAGAAGTTCACAATTTCTTGTTCGAAAATCAATTTTCTAATCACAAACTAGGTTTTTTCTAGCCCTACGTAGGGTATGAATAATTAGTTAATTTTGGAATGATTTGTAATTGGTCTGAAAATTCAATATGGCCGCCAAAATCCAAAATGGTGGCCAATGTCCATTGAATCACACATTTTCCTGCCCTAAAACGTAGAGATGGACCATCATTGGTCCAAATGCGTCCTGTGGGGTGTCATCTTGTAGCTCTCGGGGTGTAGACTCCGATTTGAGGGACATCCATGTCATCTGTGACATCATCGGTGACGTCATCAGTACGAGTAGTAAAGAAAACGGGCATTTTGGGGGGTGCGTGGAGTGTGTTAGGGGTAAAGATGGATCATCCTTGGTTCGAATGTGTCGTGTAGGGTGTCATGTTGTAGCTCTCGGGGTGTAGACCACGACTTGAGATTTTTCTATGTCATCTGTGACGTCAGTACGAGTAGCAGCGAAAGCGGGGGCTTCGGAGGTGCAATGGAGTGCGTTTGGAGTAGATGACGGCCTTTTTTCCATCCAGCTACCTGATGGAGTTACCTGTGAGTGTGAGTGTATGCGCGCGTGTGAGTGAGTGTGAGTGATTGATTGATTGAGTGAGTGCGTGAGTGAGGCGTGCACAACGCCCTTGAGGCGTCCCCAACGCCCGTCAACGCATGGACGCACTAACGACGGTGAGTGAGTGATTGAGTGAGATCCGACTGGACTAATGTATCGTCTGTTTTCATCATTTTGCGCATGCGCAGTCTGGCCGTAGTATAGAAAGCAGGCATTTTGTGGATTCGTGGAGGTCTGTTGAGTGATTGAGGGACCATCCCTGGTCAAATGGATGGTGTGAAGCGCTCGTGGGTCAGGCTGGCTTGTTTTCATAGGCAATCGTGCCAATCTGCGCATGCACAGTTGGGGTGTGGTAAGCAAAGTGGTCATTTTGGGAGATGCATGGGAGTCTGTTGAGTGATGAGGGACCATTCTTGGTCCGAATGCCTCGTGTGAGATGTCAAAGTGAAGCTTTCGTGGTGTGGATCATGACTTAAGTGGTGTCCTTGTCATCTGTGACGTCATTCTTGACGTCATCAGTAGGAGTATTAGCCAAAGTGGGAATTTTGGGGATGTGAAGTAAGGTGTTTGGGGTAGAGAGAGACCATGTTTGGTCCAAATGGCCCGATTGGGGTGTCCTAGTGAAGCTTTCGTGGGGTAGAGTCAGACTGGCATGTTTTTTATTGAAAGTCGCGCCACTCTGAACATGCGCAGTTGTGGTGTAGTAAGTAAAGTGGTCATTCTGGATGTGCGTGGGGATGTGTTTGGGCGATTGAGGGACCATTCTTAGTCCGAATGCGTGGTGTGAGGTGTCAAAGCAAAGCTTTCATGGTGTGGACCACAACTTGCGGGATATGCTGGCCATCTGTGACGTCATTGCTGACGTCCTCAGTACTCAGTAGGATACTTTTGGGGTGTGAAGGACGGTGTTTGGGGTAGAAATGGACCATCCGTGGACCGAATGCGTCGTGTGAGGTGTCATCTTGTAGCAACACCTACCAACGACAAGCTCAATGCTTCAACGCCCTGGTGAATTAGCCCTGAAGCCCTGCTCGCCTATACATAGCTCTGCGTGTGTGGTCCATGATAAGTACTATTCTGATTGGTTAGTCCAAAAGTAGAGCAACAACAACAACAACATCAAAGATTATAGGTCAATCCTTGTATTATCCCCTCCATCACAGCACATCCACGCTAAGGGAACCGCTATGGGCGTGTTTACAATTCACTTATGCTATTGTCAGTGTATTCAGAAGTTCATTAATCTGATCTCAGAATGATGAGGGACACGAGTTAATCCCTATATGTACAGACACCACTACACACCACTATTACCACCACCACACACCAGTTCTACCACCACCACACACTACCACACACCACCACCACCACCACCACCGGGCGTTGACGCCCATCAACGCCCGGTGGTGGTGGCATCTCCCATGTTGCAGAGCTCTTGGATCGGAGCACTTGGAGCTCAAACCTTGTGGAGCTCAGAGCTCGGAAGTGGCGTCATCGCACGCATGTGCGCGTACCTGTGATGCACCCTGTACCGTATAGCCATTAGAATATAGGGTATACCAGGGTGCGGGTGCCGTGCAGTGTGTGGTGGTGTCTGTACATATAGGGATTAACTCGTGTCCCTCATCATTCTGAGATCAGATCAATGAACTTCTGAATACACGGACAATAGCATAAGTGAATTGTAAACACACCCATAGTGGTTCCCTTAGCGTGGCTGTGCTGTGATGGAGGGGATAATAAAAGGATTGACCTGTAATCGTTGATGTTGTTGTTGTTGTTGCTCTACTATTGGACTAACCAATCAGAAGGTCCATTTCTACCCCAAACACCTTCCTTCACACCCCAAAAATATCCACTTTGGCTACAACTCCTACTGAGGACGTCAGCAATGACGTCACAGATGACCCGCATATCACTCAAGTCGTGGTCCACACCATGAAAGCTTTGCTTTGACACCTCACGCGACGCATTCGGACCAAGAATGGTCCTTCAATCGCTCAAACACATCCCACGCACCTCCAAAATGAAAACTTTACTTACTACACCACAACTGCGCATGTTCAGATTGGCGCGACTTTCAATAAAAACATGCCAGTCTGACTCTACCCCACGAAAGCTTCACTAGGACACCCCAACCGGGCCATTTGGATCAAACATGGTCCCTCTCTACCCCCAAACACCTTACTTCACACCCCCAAAATTCCCACCTTGGTTACTACTCCTACTGATGACGTCAATAATGAATCCCCAAAATGCCTGCTTTCTATGCTACGGCCAGACTGCGCATGCGCAAAATGATGAAAACGGACGATACATTAGTCCAGTGGGATCCCACTCATTCACTCAATCACTCACTCACCGTCGTTAGTGCGTCCATGCGTTAAGACGGGCGTTGGGGACTCCTCACGGGCGTTGTGCACGCCTCACTCACTCACTCACACTCACTCACTCACACACACACGCACGCACACACTCACACTCACAGGTAACTGGATGGAAAAAAGGCCGTCATTTACTCCAAACTGTGACGCATTCCATTGCACCTCCGAAACGCCCGTTTTCGCTACTACTCGTACTGATGGCGTCACCGATGACGTCATAGATGAAATGGAAAAGCCTCAAGTCGGGGTCTACACCACGAGAGCTACAACATGACACCACACACGACACATTCCGATGGTCCATCTTTACCCCAAACACACCTCCACACACCCCCAAAATGCCCGTTTTTGCTACTACTCGTACTGATAACGTCACCGATGATGTCACCGATGACACGGATATCCCTCAAATCGGGGTCTACACCCCGAGAGCTACAAGATGACACCCGACAGGACGCATTCGCACAAAGGATGGTCCGTCTCTGCATATTAGGGCAGGAAAATGTGTGATTCAATGGACATTGGCCGCTATTTTGGATTTTGGCGGCCATAATGAATTTTCAGACCAATTACAAATCATACCAACATTAATAATTCATACCCTACGTAGGACTAGAAAAAAACCTAGTTTGTGGTTAGAAAATTGATTTTCGCGCAGGAAATTGTGATCTTCTATGGGTAGTGGCGGCCATTTTGAATTTTGGCCACCATATTGGATTTAAGGCCAAATCCAGGGTGGTCCCTC
Source organism: Hanleya hanleyi (assembly GCA_036873755.1). Classification (NCBI taxonomy): domain Eukaryota; kingdom Metazoa; phylum Mollusca; class Polyplacophora; order Lepidopleurida; family Hanleyidae; genus Hanleya; species Hanleya hanleyi. The sequence continues at coordinate 7,580 of JAVTVY010018674.1, read as the reverse complement.
AGCTAAATTGAAAGGGCATAAGTCAAGGACGACGGAACCACTGAGAAAACTTTGACCTGAAAAAATGTTAGTTTTTTCTTGGCTGGGACCTGTCTAGTATTTGACGATGTCAACTTCATTGACCGTTCATGTGAAGAGCTTGATTTTCGGTATACCGTAGTTAAACCCTACCTGGTTTGGGGGGGGGGGGCTATCAAATTTCTGCGCTATCCCCGGAACGACAGAAAATGGAGAGCTGAAACTCCTTGACTTTATATTTTATCGTATTGGGGTCATTTGGAGCCTATTTACATAACCCCCGAGCAGAGGATCATGGATAAATTCAAGAAGGCCACGTGGGGTACCAGAAAAGTGATGTTTTTGTCAGATTTCCTCAAAATTTCTGCTTTTCCGCGACGAAAAGTGGGCAAAAACTATATTATTCCAAATCAGATTAATATTTACTAATGTATCATGCAGTTTTTGCGGAGAAATTCCATAAATAAACAATTCGGAAAATCCGACCAAAAAATTTACCAAGAAATGCCGTTTTTGAAAATGACATCACTGTGACGTCATCAAAGCGACCATCTTGGATTGTTGTTACATTTCCTTGTAGATCTTGACCCAAGGGTATAGTGTGGTAAGTTTCAGTCCCCTAGCCCAAGGAGTAAGAAAAATAATTAGGGGGCGGGGGCATTTCGGCCCCCCCCCCCCAACCAAGCCAGGATACGTCCCCAAAAAGCTCAGGCCAGATAGGGTTAAGTATATTTTCGGTATTTTACCTTTTTCTCGATTATGATTTCTCACCTTTAAGAAACCTTTTTCCAAAACAAACTATGTGGTATAGCTCTAATAATAATGGGGAAGTGTCTGCAAGATACTGTAGGAAACATGATTTGCTAGGGTAATGTCAATGTGACGGTTGCTATCTATTGTTTTGAATATTGCGTAGCGAGGTTGTCGTGAATTGAATCCTGGCGGATGATGGTTTACTTTGAATCAGCGGGAATTTCGTTGGAAATGACTGATCAAGATAAAAGATTGTAAATATCTAGTAGACATTCTAGATGTGTTACTTAGCATACAACGTATCCGATAAAACCGATGGTGAAAACGTGTCTGCAAATGTTCGCGTATTTGACGGTGTCAACTTCATTGACAGCTCATGTGAAGAGCTTAATTTTCGGTATACCGTAGTTTGAGTATTTTTTCGGTATTTTAGCCCTTTTTCTCGATTATGATTTCTCACCCTTAAAGGTGAACTGCAAAGGTTTTTGAAAATGAGCGAAACAGTGTTTGTTGGGTTTGTTTCTGTGTGATTTAAAATATAACAAAACATACATTCGTTTGAGAAAGAATATTTGAATAAAAACGCCATTATGAATACACATAAAACCCTTTGTGATCTGGACGAAAAATCTGACAGCTGAAAGTGACATGATTATCGCCCTTGATTTATGACGTCATTGTGCTTTGATGACGAAGCTCGGATTCGTAGTGAGCTCCGAGAGGGGAAAAACATCATGGTTTACTGTGCGATTATTGAGTGTGGAAACAATTCCAACAAAGGAAAGACACAGTTAAGCTTTCAAACCTTCCCGTCGGATGCGCGTATTAAGAGAGAAATGGGTAGAATTCGTGAGTGGCCAGTGTGGGCTATTTAGTCCCGGTAAACATTCGCGCTTATGCTCAGCACATTTTGATAAGGAGTGGGTTTGACGGATGTCCAGCCTATAGTGTGACCAATTAGCGACCAATTTTAGTGCATTTTTTACTCTTGGTTTAAAACTAAATCACCCCTGGACTAAAGACTTCCATGGAATAAAGAAGAAACTGTCAGGATTCTGTATAATTATGTCATTGTTTGCAACCGAGCGTTTTAAGTTTGGGTGCTCCGGATATTTAGCGTGGGTGTTTGAATTTCGTTATTTTGACAAGTTTTATTCCATTACTGGTGACAATTTTGTTGTATAAATAAACCGGAGTTGTTATGAATATCCTTGCACCAATAAAACGTTACATTCTAACTAGTAAGTCCCGTTATTTCACACAAATGATGCACCCACCAAGAACAAAATCCACCATCACAAAGTTTGTGGAGCAGTCGTTATCTATTGCTAACGTTGATTTCCTATGCAGCATTTGCCAGTGAACCACATTGTGAAGGAAAATATTAAGTGCTCCCTTGTCGTGGCGCGCTGTTCAGTGCGGTTAGAAATTGCTCGATAGAAAATGTTTACGGTAAGGAAACTGAATTTCGCCAATTCTGACAAAATCGTCAGAAAATCAACTCATCGGAAAATATTATGTTTAGTAAATATCTGAATTGCTTCATGGAAATCCAAGCATTTGAAGTGGTCGATAGCTTTTTCAATGGTGTAAATACTGATGTCTGCTTCATTTATTCGCCAAGTTTACCACCGACGCAGAAATTAGATAGCGCAGAATAAAGACAATACTAGTTTGTATACTCGTGTAGAATTTCATTTCATTCTGTTGGATATTTTTCTATGGAGGAGGAATATAAGCAGGGACGTCGCTAGGGTGGGGGGGGGGGATCGTCAGGTGCGAACGACCCCCCCCTTGGACGCGCCAAAAAAAAAAAAAAAACACAGAAGAAAAAGCAAAAAAAAACAAAAAAAACAAAAACAGAGAAAACAAAAACAAAACAAAACAAAAAAAGCAAAACGGAAAAGAAAGAAATAAAAAATGTTAAAAGTCTGTCTCCAGAAACGTAAGCATGCTCCGTTCCAGTAGTGACGCGTCAGTTCGCTCAACAATGGGTTCACCACGACTTTCCGCTTTGGCGCTCATGAACATACACTATGGTCATAAAGTGGATTATGAAAGAGCTGTAGTTCTGTTCATGAGACTCCACCCTCGACGGATAAAGCAGGCGAATTTACTATAAACTAACACAAACTCGTGTGTTTTTGTCCTTCTGCTCGATGCGTGTGGATTTGATAATGAAGCATCAGCAGCCTCGGTCTACCGTTTGCGAATAATAAATAATAATAATAATAAACTGAATGTTGTATATGAACCGAAGACGCTCACAATATTCGACAGCTAATTTCGCTGACGTCCGCGCCCATAGACATCACGTGTCCGTACCGACCCAAAGCCTGGAAGCAGGGATACAGATCTGTGCCTTTTATATATAACTGTACGTGGTGACGATTGTAGCTTTATTATTGAGCATTATACATTGGAAAAAAATTAGATGAATGTACTCGCCAGATTTTAACATATATAAATCTTTTGATTGTCTTTCACCAGGTACACCAGGTTTCCACAGAAAGCGGACATCGCTGAAAACATGAATTTTTCGTAGAAAATTAACTCCACAGTTTTTCTTTTTTTTCATTCACTTCCAATGATATCTGGGAACAAAAAAAAACAAAAAAAATAGATGATGTCTTTCATGCGCCAATTATTTTTGCACCATTTTATAAATCTGACCAACTCGGTAAATTCAAGATTCAGCAAGGTAGAAAAGTGTAAGATTCTGTATATGATCTCACAGTGATAAGATAATATTCTATATAATTTAGAATTATCCCGCTAGCATCGCTGAGTTCCATCTAACATCAATCTTACACAGTCAGAAAAAAGGTGATAAGTATCACCCCCAAAAAGGTGATGAAACCATCCCCCAAAAAGGGTGATGAATTAGAGCCATTACCTTTTCCCCCCAATCACCCTTTTTAGGTGATGACCATCACCCTTTTTAGGCGATGACCATTACCTTTTTTAGGTGATGGATGTAGTATTGCCACTCGAGTGCCATCACCTTTTTTCGGTGATGGGGCAGATTCGTCACCCTTTTAGGGTGACAACCATCACCCTTTTTTGGTGATGGATCTAGTATTACCACTCAATGACCATCACATTTTAGGGTGATAGGCACTTTTGATATAGGTGATGGCTATTATCCTTTTTAGGTGATGGCTATAGTATTATCACTCGATGGTCATCATCTTTTTAGGGTGATGGGCCCTTGAGATCATCATTTATAGGTGGTGGCCTGCAGGTTGAAACTGAGCATCGAGCAGCTTTTTCGAGCCCTGGTCTGTATATTATTCAACCTGTAGTATGCAACACTATCAACTAGAAATGTCCAACACTTTCATAACAAATAACATGAATAACCAATTAAAAAAGAGACAGACATTTTATTAAATTAACTTTCTCTCCAGTCATATAAGCTTATATTCCAAGAATGCAGAGTGACTAACATACAATCAATAATACATAGCCGGCCTGATGTCCCACGGCATAAGGTGGCAAGTACCGGTATATGGAATTTCAAGTTGGCACAAAGTCGTACCACATATGGACGGGTGTTACTGAAACACAATCCCAGGCGATCAGATGTATTTATTCCGGTGGAGTCACTACTTGTTGGGGAGGTTTGTCCTTTTCTCATGTTAATTGCTTGAAACGTAATTTCAATTCAGGTCCCACATGGCCCCTCCTGATGACAAAAAAGATCACAAGTGACATCTTGTTGCATGGTATCTACACACCAAATCTGGAAAGAATCCATTGAGCATGTTGGGCTTTTCTAATTTCAACACCTGGAAACTGAAAATTGAACTGATCAACGAATAGATGAACGAACAGACAAATGGATGGACCATGTCCCACTAAAGTCCCTTCAAGCATGGAGTAACACGAATGTCACATGTGGCAGCATGAAAGAAATTATTCTTCAGTTCACTATTGATCCAACTGGTTATGATAGCACTTGTGCTCTCGGTTGAGTTGGGCCTTGATGATAGCATCCCAGTTTCTGTTTGACAGTCACCTACATAAGGAACAAACAACATCTAATTAATAGCACTGATGTGTGGCAAAGCACAACATTAATTTATTCATAAATTTCAATCATGGCCAAATTTTTCCAAATGAACGTTGTTCATTTAACTGTCGGAGGAAATAAATTATGAAATATACAAAACACAAAAATGAGATCTTAATTAAATGGCAGACTATTACCCCTCCACGGGTACTGCATGGATGTATCCCATCATTATGTTTAGCAAGCCTAGAAAATTTAGACAAGCAAATGGACAAGACTTTGCCCAGCTCGGGGTATAACTTTAACAGGACCGACATCAGACAGACAGAAGAATGGAGGCTGCATTACATATGCTCCCATAACTATAAATGTTTTGTGAGCAAAATTGAATTATTCCCCCCCCCCCCCCAGTTTGATCCATGTTTACACAGGTGCTTGTCACAAGCGGCCAAACCCCTACTAAAAGTATATGAAACAGTGGGAGAACGAGCCATGCCTCAATGCACCATCCAGTGCTATCAGCATAGGTCTATTGTTAAAAGCATTAACTTGAATTTTGTGCAAGTCCAAGATTATTTACCTGGGTTACAGAAATTAGAATGAAGAATAAAAATATATCAAATCACTTGACGTCACATCCACACATTCTTTTTTTTTCTACACTTTCTCAAAACATTGATAGCGCCATTGTATGAAATGGTAAGAATGGTATGGTACCTTATTTCCACCTGGCTCGAAGGGGGGGGGGGGTCATCTCTAGGTTTAGAAGTGTGTTGCCATACAGTTTCTCCAGAAAATACAACCTTGTGATTTTTTTTCCATCATCAGTATTCGTGAAGACTGCAGTACCACCGGGGACCTGTTTTACCATAGATAGCCACCTTAAAAGACAATAAAAGGGTATTATAAAACATTTCATAAGAAGGCAATATGGATCTGTTACTGGGAACATATTTTGAACAACTTTGAAACTCTCAAGCCAACATCAGGGGCGTCGTTAGGGGGGGGGGGGTCGTCCAGTGCGAACGACCCCCCCTTGGCCGCGCCAAAAAAAAAAACAGAAGAAAAAGCAAAAGAAAAAACAAAAAACAAAAACAGAGAAAACAAAAACAAAATAAAAAAAGCATTAAAACATAAAATAAAAAAAACATAAAAATGACAGATGGAGTGCCAAGACGTGTAGTGGTGTGTAAAAGGCCCGTTTTGTTTGTGTCAAACCAGGAAGTCAAATGGAGTCCGGCATATTCTTCAATATCGATGCGGGTTTATGCAAAACAAATGTGAAAATAGAACCATAAATCTACATACATTGTGTTCAGATTTGTTTCCGAGAAAACGGGTAAAACGCATCTCCGGCAATCGGAGACCCTGGAGCTTCCGGGGCCTAGGCGGCCCCTGGACCCTCGCCTGTCAGGCTGTGACGATCGCTCATTTTAGCTTTGTGTAAATGAATCGCTATCATATTGGTTCTAATGTTCCATCATATAAAGGTCATCGGTTTTTTATGTGTTCTTTTTATGTGATAAATATAACTAAACAGTCAAATGGATTCAGGCATGAAGTATGATTTTTTCAATATCGATGAGTGCTTATAAACGCGAAACATACGTGAAAATAGAACCATCAATCTGCATACATTACGTTCGAATTTATTTCTGGGAAAACTCTTAGAACGCGTCTCTGGAGAACTGGAACTTCGGAGCTTCCGGGGCCTAAACGGCTCGTGGACCCTCGCCTGTTGGGCTGTGAGGATTTCCTTGTTTTATCTGTGTGTGAATGAATCGTATCTGTAGGCATATTGGTTTCCCTCCCAAGAACTATAAGTCATCGTTTTGTATGTTTTAAATATAACTAGAACGTCAAATGGATGAAGGAATGAGGTGCGATGTTTTCAATATCGATGCATGCTTATAATTGTGAGAAAAAAAATCGTGAAAATAGAATCATAAATGTGCATGCAGTATGATCAGTTTTATTTCCGGAAAAACGTTCAGAACGCATCTCCGGCTATCTAGGACCCCGGAGCTTCCGGGGCCTAGGCGGCCCCTGGACCTCCGCCTGTTGGGCTGTGATAGTGGTCCCCAACTTTCAATTACGTTCCGACGCCACTGGGTTAGCCTACGAGGTATGTAGGCCCAAAGCGTTATTATTGTGTTTTCAACATTACAAAGAGAATAAAATATAATACTGATATTTGACAAATGACGTGTTAGTTTAATTGTCGGAAATCGCTCAGAATGCATCTCAGGCCATCTAAGGTCTCAGAGCTGTATAATATAACCCTAAATCTGCATACATTATGTTCAGATTTAATTCCGGGAAAACGCTTAGAACGCATCTCCGGCGACCTAGGACCCCGGAGCTTCCGGGGCCTAGGCGGCCCCTGGACCCTCGCCTAAAGTGCTATGATAATCGACCCCCCTTTGAAAAATCCTAGCGACGCCCATGAACATGTACATGTTAATCAACTATACCCCGCTGTGTCGGCATCGAACATTGAACACTTTCATCACCCCAAAGTGTGCCTCCTTTCGATTTTACCTCCATGACGGTACCAAAACTTGACAAAGTCAGTTTTTCAAAATACTGATCACACAAATATTTTCATAAATATTGCATGACAATGAAGTTTCAAATTACCATATATTTTTTACAACCAGCCATTGAAACTTTTCCAAGCATGACAGCGAAAACGAATACAGGTCAACAACACCTCTGTACCGTGTAAGAGATATAGCCTAGCCCCTCCCCTTCTCTTTACCGGAACATCCGTAATGCACGGCTGTTGAATGGG